>JAMRYI010000271.1:0-198230 GCA_029231635.1 Ditylenchus weischeri
AAATTTTCGGCGCTAGTAGCGAATACCAAACCCCCACCCCAAAAACTGACCTTCTTAAATTAACTAAATTAACTACCCTTTGGAACAACAAGTTTAGGATTAGCCCTTAGGCTCAGGGTAGTCCAGCGTACGGAAGTTGTGACTCAGAAGTGTCTTACGCACGAGGGGGATATTCACTGCTAGGGTCAAATTTTCATACAACGGTCTGGACTATGGTTTAGACAATGGTCTACACTAGGACTATATGAGTTTTCTAAAAAAAGGTGAGATACAAAATATTTAAAAAAACAAGAGGAGGACCGAGGCAGGAAATCGGTACCCATTCTCAACTAGGGCCTTTAAACGGAGCAACCTAATACCTAGAAATTTAAAAGCTGTTACAAAGCTTAGCTGCCCGTGATACTAAAGATTTTTGAGAAAAGATGAATATAACAAACCCAATTCTGCATTTATCACAAACAAAACTTTTGTGAGCTTTTTGATCTAACTACATAATTGTTTTTGTCCACGTAGAACTTGATTGTATCTTAAAAATTTTTAGCGCTGTGCTAGAAAACCTGACTAAATTGCTATGCATGCTGGTCTCCCAAAGTTTTGTGGTGGTGGTTCAGCCAGATCCTGTGCTCAAGACTCAGCACAAGTAAGTTTTTTCTTGTTAAATCTGATAGGGATGACCTTATACTACTTTAAAAAAACTAGGCCAAAAACTTTTAGCGAATTACCTTATTCATCCTATTAACTCCACACCCCTCTAATGATCCCCCATATGAAATTTATTGTGGTCCACATTTTTATACCTCAAAATTTACAAAAACTGATCAACAAACACAAACATGTCATCTTTATGAAAAATTTTGTTCTGTTCTTTCTTCTTCTTGCAGCTTGCCTTATTCTATAAATCTAGGACTTTGTTATAATTGCCATAGTTCAGGGCCATAGTGTCTTAGGGCCATAGCAGGGCCGTACCGGATATAAAAAAATATCGGATACCGGATATCGGATAATTAACAAAATTGATTTTTTTCAGAAAAAATTAATAATTAAATTGTCCGAAAATTCGCCATTTTTTGGATATCGCACCGGATATCGGATGTCAAAAAGTGCATTGGATATCGGATATCCGGTGCGGCCCTGGGCCATAGTATTCAGTAAGAATATGACAAATTGATCTGCTGGATCCTTGTCGCGAACTTCGAAAACATGTTTGAGGCAGTAATAAAAACTCACGCTTGTTGCTTTAGCTTCTTTTTCTTGCCCATTTATTCTCTGATGCTTTTTCTGTCCAAGCTGAACTCCTCTGCAGCGGATTTGATCACGTTCTTGCGCGCCCATTCGACAGCTTCCAGCTTTCAGGAGCGTTTCTTGTTGACTGCACGGCCTTTGTTTTTATGCAGCTGGAGTCCTTGAAAATTGCTTATTTGAAATCAACAAAACAACAAAAAAGATTTTTTCGGGGTTAAAACTTCCTTCAGGACTGAAAAATTTCTAACGACAATTTATTGTTGAAAAGAAAAACTCCCCTCCCTCTAATAATAATTACCCACCCCCGCAGGAGAGTTAATAGAGTGAATATTTAAATTTTAAAAAATTTAAGAAATGAAAACAATTCTGCTCTCACATTTTTTTTCACTGTAATTAGGGTTGGCGGTTCTGGTAACCGTTTTCGGTTTTTTTATACGAAAACGGAAATTAACCGGCTATCGGTTAGCTGTTCGGGTCGGTACCAAAATTTCGGTTTTGGTTGTCGTTCGGGTCGGATACCCAAAATTTCAGTTTTCGGGTATCGGTTCGGGTCGGGTACCCGAAATTTCGGTTTTTGGTTGTCCGTTCGGGTCGGATACCCAAAAATTTCGGTTTTCGGGTATCGGTTCGGGTCGGGTACCCGAAATTTCGGTTTTCGGGTATCGGTTCGGGTCGGTACCCGAAATTTCGGTTTTGGTTGTCCGTTCAGGTCGGCTACCCAAAATTTCGGTTTTCGGGTATCGGTTCGGTCGGGTACCCAAAATTTCGTTTTAGGTATCGGTTCAGGTCGGCTACCTAAAAATTTCGGTTTTCGGGTATCGGTTCAGGTCGGCTACCCAAAAATTTCGGTTTTCGGGTATCGTTCGGGTCAGGTACCCGAAATTTCGGTTTCGGGTATCAGTTCGGGTCGGTACCCGAAATTTCAGTTTTTATTGTCCGTTCGGGTCGGATACCCAAAAATTTCGGTTTTCGGGTATCGGTTCGGGTCGGGTACCCGAAATTTCGGTTTTCGGGTATCGGTTCAGGTCGGCTACCTAAAAATTTCGGTTTTCGGGTATCGGTTCAGGTCGGCTACCCAAAAATTTCGGTTTTCGGGTATCGGTTCGGGTCGGCTACCCGAAAATTTCGGTTTTTGGTTGTCCGTTCGGGTCGGATACCCAAAAATTTCGGTTTTCGGGTATCGGTTCAGGTCGGCTACCCGAAATTTCGGTTTTCGGGTATCGGTTCAGGTCGCTACCCAAAAATTTCGGTTTTTGGGTATCAGTTCAGGTCGGCTACCAAAATTTCGGTTTTCGGGTATCAGTTCAGGTCGCTACCCAAAAATTTCGGTTTCAGGTATCGGTTCGGGTCAGCTACCCAAAAATTTCGGTTTTCGGGTATCAGTTCGGTCGGCTACCCAAAATTTCGGTTTTCGGGTATCGGTTCGGTCGCTACCCAAAATTTCGGTTTTCGGTTCGGGTAACTAAACCGAAAATGTCAGTTACCCGCCAACCCTAACTCTAATGCACCGCCACTTAAAGAGCTCAAAAAGAATTGCAGTAACAAATTTTGAGGTTTTAATGGTGCTCAAAAGATCTTGCAAATTTTTTTTAAAAGATCTCTAACTTTTTTAGCCACCTGTACTATTTTTTTATTTGTTCAGATTTATTGCTGAAGTGCGCCTATTGATCGGCGACAAACTGGGCATCAAACAGCACTTGGTCAACACCAACGTCACCGTCAAAATCATCGCTGAAGAAGAAGCCAAAATACTCAGCACTGGTCAAATCAACGAAAAAGACATGTAGGCAATTTAAAAAAAAATATGGGTTCTAAAAATTTATTTAAGATTATGAATTAGAACCCAACCTTTTGAAATATGAAAAAAAAACATTTAGAAATTACAGAAAGACCGTTGGCTCCATCAGCAATGAATTTGAGAAGCTGACCCTAGACGAAAAAGGCCACATGGCTGCTAAATTCAATAACTCTGTAAGCATTTTCTAGTTTTTCAAACGTAAACTCACCTGAAAAAAAACATTTGCAGAAGCTGACCCGAATAGCTCACCGTAAGCCACCCCCTAAAGGAATGCAAACAGAGTGCAAAACACCGCTGATGATCCAGACAGCCACTGACCAGAAATATGCTCTGCTCTTCCATATCACCCCCTTCCAGCTGGGAAATCTGGGCAAATTCGATGTGTGGACCTTGTCCCTACCGCTAATGGTCACTGTACATGGCTCCCAGGACTGTGATGCCCAAGGAGTCATCCTCTGGCAAAGAGCTTTTTCTTCTGTGGTTGATTTTTTATCATTTTTTTTATTAGTAAAGTGTGTCCTAAAATCTTTGCAACCTTTTTCGCTCACTTTTCTGCCTTTTGCAACTTTCTATACCCTTGTGTGTAATTATTATTTTATTGTGCTGTGGTCTAAATTGAACTCTACCTTCAGAGCTCACTTTAACCAAACACCCAGCGTTCAACTAAACTCAGAGATGTTATATAGACAGAAAAAGGGTCTACAAAAAAACAAGTACCGTATTTCCTCTAATAGAGCCACCCAAAAATAAATATGACGGCCGGTAAAAAAAATAAATATGACGGCCGGTAAAAAAAATAAATATGACGGCCGGTAAAAAAAATCTCACTGACTACAAAACGGGTGGTAACTTGCCTGAGATGAATCTTTAAAAAGTGGGTTAAAAACGCAATGCCAAGAACACGATTTTGGATCAGAGGGGGGTGGCTCTATTAGAGGAAATACGGTAAACGATAAAAAAATCACGCATTTTAATGTTTAAGACTGGCACAAATTTGAAATTCAACATTTTTTCATACTATCCCATAAAGTTATTGTGGACAAACGCTTTTGTTGTGGCCATCGAAACAGTTTTTTCATAGTCGCCGACAAAAATTTTCTTTTCCCAAAAATTTTCCAAAAGGTTTTCTTTTCAAGACAAAATTTGACAGAAATTTTTTTTAGAAAAAGAAAAAGCTTGTGGGCAGCAAGAAAAAGTTTTGTCCGGTTTTTGTTTGCTGTTTTTTGGTTTCACAAATTCCGAGCTGCTTCAATTTCAGGTGCACAGCAGCGATATTTTTTGAATTTTTCGCTTTTTTAAAAAACATGGTTCTAGACCTGAAATTTGCGAGTTTAGAAAAAAGTTTTCATATGCATAAAATCAAACTATAACTTGTTTTAATTGTTAGTTGAAACCTCAAATTCTTTTTTGAGATTTCACTGACCGTAGAAATACCCTTGAAAAAATTTTGAAAAATGTTGCAGGTTTTATTGGACTTGTAGTTTAGCCAATTTGGGTCTAGAGACATGTTTTTGAAAAGGCTTCCTCATACTTCCGCGCAACACGACCCGCGCAACAAACTTTCAAAGGTTTCCACAGAAAAGATTTCTATTTTCGCTTGCATACATCTTATGCTCAAAATGACCGCTAGAATCTAGAGAACATTTCGGTGATTTAATATTTATAAGTTTATATAAAAAAGTTGAGAAATCAGCAAAAGCAAGTAGCGCAACAGCGCAGTGCGCAACACGCTGTTGCGCTACTCGGATTTTTTAAATGTGACCCAAAATCACCTTCCGAGTTCATATTTTCTCCTCAACACGATAAAAGAAGCATGTCTAAACAGTTTCTGTTTAAAAAAAATTAGATTTTGTCAAAAAAATTTGCCTCCCACTCTTCAGGTATAGTTGTTCTTTTAGGGTATTTTAGGGTCATTTTTGGGTGATTTATCACATTTTTCTTACTGGAACTCGGCAAAAAGACTCTCTGAATGCATTTATGATCAATAGTCTTGCTCGGAATTATGCCTAAGGTAAGTGAGTGCGCGCATCTCTAACCCATCAAAACCCCTGCGCCCTCTTCGGGGGTGCAGGAGTTGAGATGCACACCCCTTCCATACCTTAGACACAAATCACTCGAAAGTGACTCTGGATGCATAAAAACATATGCATACCAGAGTTTCTATATGCGGTAGGCCGCAGAAAGTAAAAAGCTGTTCAAAATCTATCATTTATACCTTCATTTAACTTCAAAAAGGCTAAAATTTGGTCAAAATTACCCTAAAAAGACCATTTATACCTGAAGGGTGGGAGGCAATTTCGTTTTGACAAAATATAAATTTTTTTTTATCAGAAAGTGTTCAGAAATCCTTCTTTTATCGTGTAGAGATATAATAGTGACCCAAAATGTTCTCTAGATCCTAGCTGTCATTTTGAGTATACAGTCAAACCCCGATATAGTGCGACCCCTGGGGACCAAACAATATTCGCACTATAACGAGACTCGCACTATATCGGGACTCGCACTATCGAGACTTTTAAAGACTTTTGACCAAATGGGTCGAGCTCAAGGTCGCACTATATCGAGGTTCGCACTACATTGGAGTCGCACTATATCGGGGTTTGACTGTAAAATGTTTGCAAGCGAAAATAAAAATCTTTTCTGTGGAAACCTCTGTAAGTTTGTTGCGCGGGTCGTGTTGCGCCGAAGTATGAGGGAGCCTAAAAAGCAAAAAGTTCTGAAAAGTATTGCTGCTATGAACCGTGAACCATAGTAGTTTTTGATATTCTGGGGCTTTAGCTAAACTGCTATGTGCTCTGTAAAAAAATTAAAACAAAAAATGTGCTGCTTAAATCTGCTTAAACTTGCAGAATCGCACTAATATGGGTGCAGATGATGTAGCGGCTGTATCGTGGAATGATCTCAGCCAAGTGTTGCGTCACAAATTCTCACTGTTTACGGGTGCGCACAGACCTCTTAACGATTCTGACCTGCTATACTTGGCTGAGAAGCTGATTGTGCCTAGTAATTCTGACAACAAACCTATCACTTTTCAGAGATTTGCAAAGGTATATTTAAAGGTAGTGCTAGGGTTAAAAATTTTAATATTTGTTTTGTTCAGCACAACTTACGAGAAGACGTCAACTTCTCATTTTGGGAATGGTTTTTCTTGATTATGCAGTTGATCAAACAGAAGCTACTTAAATTTTGGGATGAAGGTTGGTAGTTTTAAATTAAAAAATAAATAAAAAAATAAACTAAACATGGATATTCCATGTTTTTATTACATTCGCCTCTCGATTTAGTGCAGGCCCGTGGGGACTGGGAAAATTTACACTAAATCGAGAGTTGCACTAAATCTTGATGACTTAATAATGACTCAAAACTTTAACCAAAAGACTTTAACCTTTATTCAACAAACAATAGCAAAGGTACTACAGTCAACTATCGACATAGTGTGACTCTCGATATAGTGCATCTTGTTCGATTATTTGGTTGATTTACTAAAAAATATAAGGCAACTATATCCTCGTTATAGTGCGCTTTCGCTATAGTGCGACTTCCAATATTGTGCGCCTTATCTCCATTCCTGACCAAAAGCGTACTCTCAGCATAGTGCGACTGTCATATTTTTATACCTCGCTATACAGTCAACCCTCGCTATACAGTCAACCCTCGCTATACAGTCAACTCGCTATACAGTCAACTCTCGCTATACAGTCAACTCTCGCTATACAGTCAACTCGCTATACAGTCAACTCTCGCTATACAGTCAATTCTCGCTATACAGTCAACCCTCGCTATACAGTCAACTCTCGCTATACAGTCAACTCTCGCTATACAGTCAACTCTCGCTATACAGTCAACTCTCGCTATACAGTCAACTCTCGCTAAGCGACCGCACTATATCGATACATTTGATCGGTTTAAATATTGGCGCCTTATTATTCCTGATTAATCTATAAAAAAATACATGTACATTTTAAAAACAGCGATTTTAATCAAATTAGAAAAAAAACCCTAAATTGAGAGCTGATTTCTTTGTCGGGACTGAGAAAAATATACACTAAATCGAAAGTTCTACTAAATCGCGACTACACTAAATCGAGAGACAACTGTACAATTTTTTTTCAAGTTGTCTCTTTCCATAGTGAGTCAATATTAGTGACCAGTAAACATTTTATAGGGTGTTTTAAGAAATTCGCTTCTTTTGGAATGGCCATAACTTTTTTCTATGTCTATTTTTTCAAAATTCTGTTCTTACGGATCGATTTTTCTCGCCGACAATATTTTCTCGGTATCTAATGTGAAATACAGGGGTTGGTTCTCCCTGTGGTTTGGGTTTTGGCCATCTAAGGGCTATCCAGCGACCAGGACCAAAACCACAGGGGGACTAAGCAAAAATTGTGTTTTTCACATTATATATCAAAAAAATAATGTCGGCGATAAAAATCGATCTGTAAAAAACAGAATTTCGAAAAGAAAAAGTCATGAACATTTTAAAGGGGCGAATTTCTTGAAACACCCTGTATTTATTTTGTCGACTTCAATAGATAGCCCTTGTGAAGCACACCTCGCAATAGATTCATCCGTTCCATACTAGCCAACTTGACAACTTGCCAACTTGACTATGGAGAAAGACTCCTGTATCAGAAAATGATCTAACAGGGTTATGCGGCGAAATATGAAAGGGGTGGGATGTTGGTGTCCTAATTTTAAGACCAACAACTAACGACCTTCCAAAAAAACAACAGGAGAGACCAAGGCATATTTTGCAGCGCGATTTTAAAATAAGCATTTTCCGAAAAGGTTAGGAGCATTTCAGGGGTAAAATGTACTTAACTTTCACGT
Source organism: Ditylenchus weischeri (assembly GCA_029231635.1). Taxonomy (NCBI): domain Eukaryota; kingdom Metazoa; phylum Nematoda; class Chromadorea; order Rhabditida; family Anguinidae; genus Ditylenchus; species Ditylenchus weischeri. The sequence goes on from JAMRYI010000271.1 coordinate 7,871, forward strand.
TAAATATCCTTAACTATCTCTCATTTAGGCTGGCTCATCGGTTTCATCAGCAAAAATGATGCTTCTCAGCGCATGTTGATGGCACCTACTTCTACTTTCTTGCTACGCTTCAGCGACACCCAAACAGGCGCTGTCAGCATAGGATTCGTGTGCGAGGAGGATGGCATCAAAGTTCCCTTCCATCTGTCCCCGTTCACCATCAAAGATTTGGACCAGTTGTCGCTGGCTCAGAGAATCGCTTCTTGTCCCCAATTAAAGGACATTAGGCATGTAAATTTGGCATTAAAAAATTAATTTTATTAGTCTTGATTTTGCAGATATCTGTACCCCGACAGAGACAAGGAAGAAATGCTCAGATTCTTTGAAAGCGAAGAGAGATACAAATCAGAGTCTCCCACCGGCTATATTCAATCAGAGATTGTTATGGTAGCCAAAACTGGGTAAGTCTTATTTAGGGTTTTGTGCCCATTTTACATAAAAATAAAACTCGGAATAAGATGATGATTTAGCTTGAAATTTTTCTGACCAAAATTAGACCTTTTGTTTACAGAATTGACAATATTGGTAGAACAACTTAAAGATCGAACAGTAGTCCTTAACCGTATGCTGTTTTCAGTAACAAGTGCTGTTTTTAGGCCATACAAATGACATTCTAGAAACTATTGAAGACGTCAACGTGACGTTAACAAGCATCGAATTTTGGTCAAACTTTTTTTTCAGTAATGTTTTCCCGCATCCTAAAAAATGTTTTCTATTATTCCCGCGGCCTGAAATTGCCTCGGCAGTAGTTAAAACTGCTTTTCTGAATCGGTAAAGAGAATCGGTAAAGCATACTTTAGCCACAAGCATACAAACAAAGTTCGAAAATCGCCAAATCATCTACATAAAAAATGGTTTCCGCGATAATTCTATGCTTCAACCCCTTAAAGTTTCAAATATAAAAAAATAGAAAAATGCTAGAGGTATTTGTTGGGTTTACCACATCCAACAACCCACACTTATCCACCCCCACCTCCGATATGGCGCTAGTGCAGAATCCGTTTCTGTTTTTGCCTTAGTCCCCCTTTTGTGTTTTTTCAACAAAATTTTTTGAACTTATTATTTTGAATTTATTTTAATGCACATCCGAATTTATTTATTATACGAAACACATAGCTGCAGGAGTAAGCATTTTACACAACTTTAATTTCATAATTATCGATAGAATGAATCATGGAAACTCTTTGACTTACCCACCCACTACAATATTCATATCTATGTATAGTAGTCATCAAGCAAAATGAACCTGTAACTGATCCTGAAGTTGGGTTCGCTTCTCACACCGATCACAGTTTATCTTATTTTTGAGCAAATTAGACCCCGCGAGAGCATAAATGATATATTCATTTGACATTCGAAACAGATCACGTAGACGAAGATGATTGAAATCCAAAGTCTGGCGGAGAACAGCTTCGGTGACCAAAGTGAAACGCATCTGATCTAAAAAAAAATTTAAAGAAGTGCTGACACCATATTTTGACACAAATTTGAAAATACTAAAAATAATTTGTTGAAAAAACAAGAGGGGGACCAAGGCAAAAACGGAAACGAATTCTGGACTAGCTAGGGTTTACCACCCCTCCCCTCATTTTGACAAAAAGTCCTGGATATTCAACATATTTAGGCTTAGGTAAGGGTAGGCTAGCGTATGTTAGGACGGACTCAAACGAGTTTTCTAACTAAGAAAAAGCTTAAATATGTTACATATCCAACACTTGTTTTTTGTCAAAATAAGGGGGGGGATGGTAAACCCAACAAGTACCGTGCTAGATTTTTCTCGGTAGTCCTAGGGTTGTATACAAAGGGTGGGATGGCGGTATCTAACCGAACTTAAGACCAATTCCTTTCCAAAAAAACAGGGAAACCAATGCATATTTTGGAGCCTGATTGTAAATTAAGTATTTTCCGAGAAAGTTTGGAGCATTTCAGGGGCAATTGAATACACCAGAAATGATTTTTAAATTTTAGTCCCTGCGGCATGAGCAAAGTCAACTCCGTTCTTGGGAGTGACTCACCCTCGCCTATGTCCAATCACAGCAAGCTGGATTGGTCACCTGGAGAATTTCAGCATTCTAACTCCATGGATGTGTAAGATTAATAAATAACTGGTGTAACAAAAGTTCTTTGCAGACTTTTGAACTAATCATTATACAGTCAAACCTCGGTTATACGGCACCCCTGGGGACCGGCTTCAGGGTATCGGATAAACCCGGTGCCGGAAACCTGGAGTGTCAGTTGACAGAGAATAAGCCAATCTCAGTCAAATGAAGTATATTTAAGGTGCCGGATAACCGAGGGTGCCGGATAACTGGAGTGCCGGATAACCGGGGTTTGACTGTAAGTGAAAATATTGCTACATTTTTTTGGTTTTTTGTAGCTCTGTTCATCTTCTTTCGGATAGTATTTGCTATATTTTTGAATAGTCACCGAGAGTTCTCATCCGTACTTTATTCAAAGATTTGTATTTTATTTAAGACCCTAAATCTTTTAGATTTTTGAAATGTTTGGTGAAAATATTTATTTTCGGTGCTCAAAACTCAACAACCACTTGATGACACTTTAAATGACACTTTTGCCGAAAAATCACCAAATTAAGTGAAATATACTTTGTTTAAAACTTTTTAGATGAGAACCCTGTTTTGAGGTCATTTTAAGACTTTTTAAAATTTTCTTGTAGCAAGATTTTTACTTTAAATAATGAGCACAAGAGTTTGCAAAAAACCTTTTTCAGTAAAAACAAGTTACTACAGGGTACAATTTTCCTACTAAAAAATTTTCCTTTTCAGCAGCGATGAAATAGTGAACATGCTGTCGCAAAGCCAACTGGAGAATGCTAGTGTAGAAAGTTTGCTAGGCACTGGATTTAGACCTCAACTACCTGACCAACCCTTGCAGCAAGTGGATCTCTCGTTTATTGATCCTAATTTTGCCCACTCCTACAATATCTCCCAACATCGGCATGATTAGTGTAGTTAAATATAGAGCCAAGTTTCTTAAAACAAAATGGCTTTACGCATATTTTAAAAACAGCAAACTTTGCAAAAATAAAAATTCGTTATTACTAAACAAACTATGGGCAAACCTTTTTTGCAGCTGATTCACGTCTTTTTGCAGCTGATCCACAGGGGGGACCAAGCACTTTCAATTTTTTTCCAAAATGGTCTAATACATTTTTACGGTGTTTTTACCATGTTTTGAGCATTTTTGCAAAAATTGTATTTTTGGCAAAAAAAATTATCTTGGGGGACCAAGGTACTCCTAAAATTCTTAGCACCTAAAATGGGACCTTAGTCCCCTAAGCCGTAGTCCCCTTTTTGCTAAAAATATATTTGTTGCAAAATGCTCACTACATGGTGAAAACACCGTAGAAAAGTCTTGGACCATTTTTGGAAAAAAAAATTGAAAGCGCTTGGTCCTCCCTGTGGATCAGTTGCAAAAAGATGTACAGTCAAACCCCGGTATAGTGAGACTCCGATATAGTGCGAACCCCGATACAGTGCGACCCTGAGCTCGACCCATTTGGTCGAAGTCTTTATAAAAGTCTTTATAGTGCGAGTCCCGATATAGTGCGAGTCTCGTTATAGTGCGGATTTTTTTTGGTCCCCAGGGGTCGGACTATACCGGGGTTTGACTGTAAATCAGCTGCAAAAAGACGTAAATTAGCTGTAAAAAGGCTTGCCCACAAACTATAATCTCATTATTTTAAACTTTAACACATTTTTGTTTACTAGTGTGATTGTTTATAATTATTTGTAGGCTTAGGGACGGGACGAGAATCCCACGTTTGTGAATCCCGAATCCAGTTTGGGAATCCGAATCCCACCGGAATCCTGATACGGTTTTTTTCAAAATCCTGAAATTTTATTTGAAAATTTTTTTCAACATATTAAAAATTCGTAAAAAGTTTTAATTTTTTAATGTGCTTGTTCCACCTGTGGTTTTAGCTAAATTTCCGAAATCCCGTTGTTTTCTTTTTCAAAATCTCGTTTACCGCTTTTGCTTTAAAACTTCCGAAAATTTCAGTCTCGTTTCCCGTTTCGATTTAAATCCCCAAGCCTACTTATTTGGCCTTCTCCTAAAGTTGGGTGCGTATTTTGCCTTGATCTCTTGTTTTTTAAGCTTTTGCTTAGTCGTAGGGCAGGGAAAACTAAACTTATGGGAAAAGTCAAAACATACTTTTTTACTACAGAACGTTCTTGTGATTATCTTAGAGTAGAGTAGTCGTGCGCCTAAGCCTAAGTCAAAAACAAAGAAATCAGCCAAAAAAACAACTTAATTTTAGGAAAGACCCATTTCTTCTATGATCATAATTTATTAATCAATTTTAACTTACATTTTTATTACAAAACAGTATTTTTAGTTATGTAGCTAAACTAGTCTATCAAGTTTTGCCACAATTATGTAAACTTTTTGGTTTTCGACAATAAAATGTGTGCTCTCGTTTTTACAGCTCATTAGATAACATATCTCAACAAAAAATCTTTGACTGGAGTTTTCGAATCGAATAGTCTATTTAGACTTATTTAGTAGGGAACGGAACTTCTCCAGGAACTTCTCCCGGAACTCTCTTGGGTTATATTTGTGACATTTTATAACGTATAATAATAACAATAGCACCAAAACATTGACAAAAGTTGGAAATTCTTTATTTAATCTTCAACTACATCATAGTCCCAATCAGAGACTATTATTTTGTGAACATTAATCTCGCCATTAACACAAACAAACATCTCGGTAACATGTTTCCATACGAAAAAACAGAATGTCATTTCCATCAAATTTCTTCTTCCATAGATACTCGGAGATAAAGTTCATGAACAGATGTCTTCTTGTGCCGCCACGATGACGATTAACGTGCTTAAACTTGCCCCATGTAGATTTTATGATTTGAGTGTAGACTTCCGGATTTTCAGGCGAGACGAAGTTGTACCTTCAAAAATCTGTTTGTCGTACCTATCAATAAATCTCGGCATAAAATATTACTTATGCAGGACCTCATGATGTACGTAGGCTTCTTTCATCTTGTCGATTGCTTTATAAGATGCTAATCCATCATGCATAATGATGGATCCGGAAAGAATAACAACACTCGCGATTTAACGACACTTAGGGATCGGTCCCGAGGGGTGTCGTTACATCCAGGTTCGAGTGTATCTCAACACTTAGATTTTCAAAAATTATTCTATAAAATAGGTCTTTTAGCTCTTGAAGTGCGCTACAAGAAAACACTAACAAGGGACCCGCGCGAACTTTCAACTCACTCACGGCATTTCTGAAAGTTTTATCGTGTAGCCCATAGTCGATTTACTTAGTGTAGCCGCGAGGGATTTTTCCGGACAGAATCACCCACAGTTAGATCGCATCGCACCGATGATAGTCCGTTTGCTAATTGCTCCATAATCTCTTGCTTCATTGCATCCATATTGCTAAAAATAGAGTGCTGAAAGCAAAATGCACATCCAAGAAAAAACCTAAGCCTAAGCCTATTCAAATAAGCCTATTCGAAAACCAAACGAATTTTAAAAAATTAAAAAAAACCATAGAGGGGACCAAGGCAAAATTTTCACGTTTTTACACATTTCTTTAGTCTCGTACTTAAAATTTTTCCCTCGCGGCTACACTAAGTAAATCGACTATGGGCTACACAATAAAACTTTCAGAAATGCCGTGAGTGAGTTGGCAGTTCGCGCGGGTCCCTTGTAAGATGTTTTCTAAGTGCTGCATCCCGAAATAAATTTTTGACCAGTTAAAGGATAACTGTACCCCATAAACTGTCCATTTTTCTTTTATGCACTTGTACCTTTAATTTTTTTTTAATAATAAACGAATGATAGATCGTTGGAAAGGCTCGTAACTCAAACTCTCAAGCCCTAATAGGCTTAGGGGCTTGAAGTTAGGATGCGTACACACACAAAACACACGAAACTGACTCTGAACGCATAAAAAAGAGTTTATATATCCGGTATCAGATAAAAATTAGGGGCGGGAGGAGATATAATATGGTGATTGGGTTGCTAAAGCCCTCCAGAGGTCATTCACCCACACCGTTTTCGGTGTGGGTGAATGTATAATCGAATGTATGTATAATTGAATGTAAAATCTTTGATCGAATAGTCTATTTAGACTTATTTAGTAGGGAACGGAACTTCTCCAGGAACTTCTCCCGGAACTCTCTTGGGTTATATTTGTGACATTTTATAACGTATAATAATAACAATAGCACCAAAACATTGACAAAAGTTGGAAATTCTTTATTTAATCTTCAACTACATCATAGTCCCAATCAGAGACTATTATTTTGTGAACATTAATCTCGCCATTAACACAAACAAACATCTCGGTAACATGTTTCCATACGAAAAACAGAATGTCATTTCCATCAAATTTCTTCTTCCATAGATACTCGGAGATAAAGTTCATGAACAGATGTCTTCTTGTGCCGCCACGATGACGATTAACGTGCTTAAACTTGCCCCATGTAGATTTTATGATTTGAGTGTAGACTTCCGGATTTTCAGGCGAGACGAAGTTGTACCTTCAAAAATCTGTTTGTCGTACCTATCAATAAATCTCGGCATAAAATATTACTCATGCAGGACCTCATGATGTTCGTAGGCTTCTTTCATCTTGTCGATTGCTTTATAAGATGCTAATCCATCATGCATAATGATGGATCCGGAAAGAATATAGCGAGCGATAGCTGAACAGAGTGTGATAGCCTTTTGATCCGGTACCGGAACGATGAAACAGTTCGTTGATTCCCCTATCATTTTTAATGATGTCCACGTTAAAAGATCATAAACAATAACTACCTTTTTCGACACCTCCGAAGTACCACTGCCTAGATTGCTGTTGCTGATCCACAGGATGTCGGCCGGCATTCTATTTACACGCTGACGATTAGAGATTTTTCAACCTCAACGATCACATTCTGCACACCTATTTTCACAGGATTTCTGAGGAACCATTAGACGCAAACTGATGAGAACAACTTTCGATAGAGAGCCGTTGTCATTTGTGAGAGTGTAGTTCCTGTAAGTTACCAAAACTGTATCATAATATGAGTTTTGCATACCATATTCTCTGCGAAATTCTCTATCCAACGTCTTTTTGCTCGCCAGCCCATGCACCCAATAGTAAGAAAAGACAAATATCTGAAAATATGTGAAGCAGGAAAAGATAATATCTGAATGCTTTTGAATATAAAATAATTTATAAACAATACCAATGATTAGAATAAAAAAATAGTTCTCTGCAAAACTTTGAAAAGCTGAATTTTTTAGATTATGTCCTGGGCATACGGAGAATCCGAGCGCTTACACCTGGAACGCCAAGTGCCACCCACGAGATCAGGCATTCGAGAAGCATTCAAGATACCGGGCGTCAATTTTTAAAAAACCCTTTTTTAGTACTTTATCTCAGTTAAAAAAAATATCAATGTTATTTTGAAGTATGATCTAAACGGTACACTCGTAACCTCAGGGCATAGAATAAAAGATACTTCTATTGATGCCATGCCTCCTGTTAAGTACTCTGCCGTTGGGTAAAGTATATACAAATTAAATTTTCATAAAAGAGATACAATTCTAATAGAACGACATCAGGGAAAAATATAAGACCAGTGGAAATACAACCTCTGATTATAATTGCAGTCTTATTGGTTTGAATGATATTTTTTGGGGAGGCAAGTGTGGTGCTATGAATGCTCAGTTTGATCTCGAAAATGAGACCACAAAAATATGCTCAGTTTTTCTTCTTCTTTCTTTCCCAAATTGAAAATTCCTGTAGCCACATTTTTCTATGGCAGAGATCAAGCCATGATCAATTTAGCAGTCGTGATACTCTACGGTGTAACAAAAGAGGCTGGTTTCAAATACCAGGTAACTGGACATCTCCTAAAGAGTATATAGAATTTCAAAACAGCAAAGCTGTAATTATGAACCCAATGTTTGGGGACTTCGTTACGAAATACGGTGTTAGTGAAACTGCCTTTATTTCATTTTCAAGAACATCTAGCGTCATACCCTATAGGTATGCCTCCATGATTGCAGTATGAAGGTCAATTTTTTAACTACGGTATTTTTCCTATAGTTTCAACACATTTTTAGCTTCTATCGTGAAATATTCAGCGCAAGGTTTAGGCCATCGTTAACTTTATCAAAGTTTAATCCCCGAAAACTGTCCAGCGACATTTTTGCTAGTTGCCAATTTAGAGGAGCAGTGTGGGTGTGCCGGCTTTTTTATGTTTCCACACAACAGTCTTGGCTTCACTAAATGTTTTTTGTTGGTATAACTTAAGGATCAAGTTTACCGCTCAAGAAAGTCATGAAACTTCAAAGAATACAACTTTTATTCAAAAGATCTTTGACAAGTCCATGGAAGTCTATAAGTGACGGCACAATTTTTATGTAAACTTCAGTGTAAAAAGCCTACAAAAAGTTTATAATAACGCGAAAATTCAACATTTTTCATTGTTTACCTAGTCAAAGTGAAACTTTCTTCAAAAAGAACAATTTCTTTCTTTTCAGTGTTTATCGTGAAATACAGGGTGGCGCAACTTTTTTGCCCTATTTAATTTTTGCCATAAGTTTTTGAATTTTTGTTGTTTTGACGAGATCTTTTTTTTTGTTAGATATAGGAGACTCTGGCAAATTTTTCGGTACCAAACATTTGTAATAACATTTTATTCATGATGACAAAAATCAACAAAAAGGAATCAATAACAATTTATGAGGACGTTTAACTTTTTAATCTGTGTATTCTTGCTCTGTGCTTCTTACATTGACGGCCAGGCAATATTCTAGACGATGTTCATAGGCTCCAATTGCTCTGTTGATCATCTCCTGAGGCAGCTAGGTGAAGGCTTGTTGGATTCTTGTCCGGAGCATATCCATGTTAGCGATTGGTGTTGTGTAGACCCTGCTTCGCATACCATTCTTTGATTCTCTTTGCATCTGGCGCAGTTGCATGGCGGTTGGACGGTCGAAATTTCCTGCGATATCTTTTCTGAAAGTTTGCCACGCTTTTTCCTTCTTCAATAAACCATTCCACGCACTTTGCTCGATCTTCATGCGAATAAGGCATCTGAAACGACACATTTTCAGAAAGGTCGTAATTGTCAACAAAGCTAACATGAAAAAATGAATGTTTGGTACCAAAAACTTTGCCAGAGTCTCCTCTATCTAACAAAAAAAAGATCTCGTCAAAACAACAAAAATTCAAAAAGTTATGGCAAAAATTAACTAGGGCAAAAAAGTTACGCCACCCTGTAATTACCAAAAATTGTCCTTTTAAATGCAATTGGACAATCTATCTAGCAAAAAAAATCAGCACTTTATGGTTCAAAATAAACTTTTTATGAGCCAATCAAATCCCTAAAAAATTGCCACATTTACTTGAAATTTGAGCTACGAGTTTGTCTAATGTTTTTGTTTTTTTAGACACTGCAGTTTTTTCGCTGCGAAAAAGTACATTATTATGATCTTCGCTCGATAAAAATCTTTTTAAAATAAGTCTTTTAAAAATAAGACTTTTTTTTATCATAGCTCACAAAAATCTGCCATAGATTTTGCTCACTTGTAAGTGGAGCAGATCTTTGCCGATCCCGCCATTCTTCAGCACAACTACGCGTTAGATGATGCGTATTATGAGGAGAGAAGTAAGAAAGCGAAACAGTTTAAATTAACAAACTTTTTTCGTTTAATTTTTTTGATTGAATCGTTAGTTTGAAAAAAATGTTTATTGTAAATATTGTCCTAGATGACTGAAAACTGTATGTAACGACACTTCACCTGGTTTTTAGTCCAAACGCTTTGGATATAACAACACTCGCGATTTAACGACACTTAGGGATCGGTCCCGAGGGGTGTCGTTACATCCAGGTTCGAGTGTATCTCAACACTTAGATTTTCAAAAATTATTCTATAAAATAGGTCTTTTAGCTCTTGAAGTGCGCTACAAGAAAACACTAACAAGGGACCCGCGCGAACTTTCAACTCACTCACGGCATTTCTGAAAGTTTTATCGTGTAGCCCATAGTCGATTTACTTAGTGTAGCCGCGAGGGATTTTCCGGACAGAATCACCCACAGTTAGATCGCATCGCACCGATGATAGTCCGTTTGCTAATTGCTCCATAATCTCTTGCTTCATTGCATCCATATTGCTAAAAATAAAGTGCTGAAAGCAAAATGCACATCCAAGAAAAAACCTAAGCCTATTCAAATAAGCCTATTCGAAAACCAAACGAATTTTAAAAAATTAAAAAAAACCATAGGGGACCAAGGCAAAATTTTCACGTTTTTACACATTTCTTTAGTCTCGTACTTAAAATTTTTCCCTCGCGGCTACACTAAGTAAATCGACTATGGGCTACACAATAAAACTTTCAGAAATGCCGTGAGTGAGTTGGCAGTTCGCGCGGGTCCCTTGTAAGATGTTTTCTAAGTGCTGCATCCCGAAATAAATTTTTGACCAGTTAAAGGATAACTGTACCCCATAAACTGTCCATTTTTCTTTTATGCACTTGTACCTTTAATTTTTTTTTAATAATAAACGAATGATAGATCGTTGGAAAGGCTCGTAACTCAAACTCTCAAGCCCTAATAGGCTTAGGGGCTTGAAGTTAGGATGCGTACACACACAAAACACACGAAACTGACTCTGAACGCATAAAAAAGAGTTTATATATCCGGTATCCAGATAAAAAATTAGGGGCGGGAGGAGATATAATATGGTGATTGGGTTGCTAAAGCCCTCCAGAGGTCATTCACCCACACCGTTTTCGACTTTAATGGTGCTTTATAATAATAAAAAAGTTTCGGGGAGGTGGGCGGTTTAGCCAGGTTAGACAGCCGTCCTTGGCGGTAGTTCTCAGTATTCGTAACTATGTTCAACATCTTTATTTTTTTGCCAGTAGGCCCATTAAAATGCACCTATTATGTCCCTTCCCCTCCAAATACAGCCCGTCGACCATTTTTAAATATTTTTTCTAGTCTTTCTATGGCAAAATTTTGACTCAGAAGTAGTTTTCGACCACCCCTGAAAATCATTCATTAATCATCTATATTAAAACCATACATTTACGTTCAACATTGACAGATTTGGTGCAGTATATAGTTGCCAACTTTGGCCACTTGACAGTGTGGAAAGTGAGGTGCATAATTTAGAGAGATTAAATATATTCGTGGTGTTTTATTGCAATCTGTTTTCTGAGCATTTGGACAAAACATACTATTCAGATCAATAAAAACGTATTTATTTTTTTCGTTTGTATTATTTAATAAATGAAATATATTATTTTTATTCTTATAAAAACTTTAATTTTTCCATTGATTGCCGGCCAAGGTCCTAGTGCTGGATTATATGGTCAGATTAATTTGCCAGGTGAACCTTTTTCTCTTTTAGACTGAATTTTTTTGGTTTTTATAATTTTTGAGCATTTGATAGAAAACATGGTTGCAGTATAGAATCCCCCTTCCCCCACGCAGAGTGCTCGACCACACACGAATAAACACGAATATGAGGCTATCTCCTCCATCCTCGGATGGAAGAGATAGCCTCATATTCGTGTTTAGTGACTCCGATTTCATGAGAAAGCCGCGTGTTTTTTGGATTCTGAGCAAAAATAAATTTCGAACTACAGGGGTATCATGGTTTTTTTATTCAATATTTCAAAATTTAAATTGTCGCCTTTCAAAATTTAAAGGGAATAAGGGCTGTATTGAGAGGGGAAGGGAATAAAAGGGGCCATTTTTATGGCAAAATGATAAAAAAATAGATCATTGTATTTTTGAATTATGTCTAAGGTAAGTGAGTGCGCGCATCTCTAACTCTCAAGCTCCCTACCATAGTGACCGCGCCGTCCTCCGGGCCCGTCCCGTCCCCGTCTCCGTCCGGACGGCGCCGAAAGTGAGACGGTCGGACGGCCGCCGTCCAAAAATAAAAAATTAGACGGCCGGCCGCAGGCGCGAAATTTTTAAAAGGACGGCCGGCGGACGGCCGGTGATTTTTTTTCGAAAAGACGGCCGGTCGGACGGCCGGTCGTGAAAAAGTCAGGACGGGACGGTGGACGGCCGGTGAAAAAAATAAAGACGGCCGGAAGATCGGACGGTGGAGAAAAAATTGACTGCAAGGTGATAAGTAGTGTATCGCAATAACAATTTTGAAAACTTCAAAACTTTTAAACGTCAATAATAAATGTGTAACCACTGATAACTAATCCAGAATACATGCACACTGCAATAAGAACAGCCGGTCGAAGACGGCGAAAAAAATTTGACTTTGGACGGCCGGTGGACGGGCTGGTGGACAACCGGCAAAAAATTTACTTTGGACGGCCGGTAGACGGCCGGGGCTAAATTTCAGAGGACGGCGAAATATTGGACGGCCGAAGGCCAGCGAAAATTTTTGAAGGACGGCGTTGGACGGCCGGCCGAACGCAAAATCTAAAAACGGCCGGTCGGACGGCCGGCGAAAAACGTCAAGACGGCGGACGGGACGCCGTCCAATTTTCGCTTATCGCGGTCACTATGCTCCCTACACCCCTTCCATACCTTAAACACAAATCACTCGAAAGTGACTCTGGATGCATGGAGGGGGCTTGGAGTTGGGATGCGCACACCCACATACCTTAGACGCAAATCACTCAGAAAGTGACTCTGGATGCATGAAGGGGCCTGGGTTGGGATGCGCACACCCACATACCTTAGACGCAAATCACTCGAAAGTGACTCTGGATGCATGAAGGGGCTTGGGTTGGATGCGCACACCCACATACCTTAGACACAAATCACTCGAAAGTGACTCTGGATGCATGAAGGGGGCTTGACGTTGAAATGCGCACACCTACATACCTCAGACACTAATCACTTGAAAGTGACTCTGGATGCATGAAAAAGCATGCATACCAGAGTTTCTATATGCGGTAGGCCCCAGTATTCAAAACCATGTTCAAAATATTCTTGTTTGTGGACCCTGTGTGATTAGTGGCCCCCTTTTGTTCCCTTCCCTATACAGCCCTTATTCCCTTTAAAAATTCAAAAGGCGCCAATTTAAATTTTGACTAAAAACCCATGATGTGGTTCGAAAAAATTTTTACTCAGAGTTTAAAAAACACGCGGCTTTCTCATAAAATCGGGGTCGAGAAACACGAATATGAGGTTATCTCTTCCATCTGACCACTCTGCATGGGGGATTCTATACTCAAGCCGAAAACATTAGTTTACATTTTTTGTATTACTTTTTCTCCTTACCCCTACCTACAGAAGCACTGCCTGGGCATTCGTCCGGCTCGTTATGTCTGGGTCTAAATTTAGACCCTTTTCTTGTGGGGACCAACGTAATTTAACACAAAAGGCACGTGGATATCCTAAAAAGACTAAAAACATAGTTTGAACTTAGCTTTTTCAGAATTGTTAAGAAGTCTACAGCTAGCTCCAGCTCCTTCTTACCCCCAGGGAATCTATCCTTCATGGCAATTGCCTTTTCCCTACAGGTATACTCCATATGACATGCATGGTTTGGAAAGTAGCAGATATTATCCACCACCATATTCTCCATACACCTACCCTGACTACGGCAATAATATACAGACTCAGGGAAACAGAGGTCCTATGGATATGCAAGGTAATCAACTATTTATCGATTCGAGATTGATACGGGGTTCTGAGGTTCAATTTAGCTGCGCCATTTTCTGTCTGTTGTGCGTCACACTTTAAAAAAAAGATTAGGCATGTTTTTGCAAACGTTTTGAAAATTTCGACAGCGCAGCGTGGTCGATTTACTGTCTGAAAAAATTATGAAAAGTTAAGGTCGTCCGTCTCAAAAAAAGTTATGGCCTGTTGAAAGTGGCCGAAAACCACAGGGGCTACCAAGGCAGTTTGGAGTGAATTTTCAGTTTCCTTTCAAGACCAAGGCATGGTCACAGGTTCAAATCCTGGTGGTAGCATGTATGATTTTTTTGATTTTGCAAGTACCCGCAGGTCCTCGGCGCCTACGAATTGCCACATCTGTGGCAACAACATATTCTATTAAATACTACCAAGTTTTGATTTCCTCCCTTATGTTTGTAACTTCAGTCCTACCGACAAGCCAAACTTTAAAATTTTTTTTTAGTATTTCTTATTTTAATAGTAGACAGACACAAACTTTTTAACATTTATTTTTTCCAAGCACCTTTCCATTCTTTGAAAGCACCCTAACTTTTTTAGATCTTATTGGAGATCTGTCGCTTTCCTTGATGAGGTCTTTCACCAATATGCTAGGCGGTGGTAACAACAACAACCAGCTAAACCCTGTCGGAAACTCTATAGCTCCACTCAATCGCCAGCCATACTTACCGCCATACACTCCCCCTGATCTCTATGGCTTTGGCAACAATGGTCAGAGCTCCGCCTCCAACTACGGGTATAGGCCATCTGCAAGGTATGGTCCGACTAGTTACGGAGGTAACAGCCAGCCAGCTTATTCTTCTTCTTCTTCTTCTTCTTTTCCATTTGCACAAGCACCTTCTTTGCCCTATCCACCTGGAAAATCTCAGAGCGAGTTCGGCAAGCTTTTGATATTGTCCTATACATGTTTGGTAGTCCTAATAATCTTATTTTGCTCATACTTTCAGGTTATGGAGTGAACGCAGGTGTCTACGCAGGCACTTATGGTGGCAATAGTGTGGTCGGTCCAATGGGTCCATACGGCTCTCTCAACAACAATGTGGGCGGCAGTTATGGAGGTATGTAGCTTTGGACTTCTATGAACTTCTAGGAATTTTGGACTAAAATTTTATTTTTTTTACATTTTTTTTAAACTATTATATCTCATGTGTTCTGCTTTTTAAAATAAATTTGTCTGACACACCTTCTGTGTTTTCTAGCTAGCAATTTACCAAAAATTATCAAAATATTTTTAGGACTTTCTCCTTGGTCGCCTAATCTAGGAAACAACTGGTAAGTCTTTGTATTATATTTTCAGGGTTGGCCATCGTAGTGCGCAGAACAGATAAATTTATCTATCAAAAATAAAATCGATTGGTATCTTTTCTACTAGTTAAATTTATCGGTTCAGATAAATTTATCTGTTCTGAGCTGTGGGCCATTAAAAACCGATAATTGAATTTCGGCAACTAACTTTTGATTTCTTAGCTTTTTGGCATTCCTCACTGAACTATTCAGCACACTTTGATGTGGCCTTATGAGTGAAATGTATATCAGACGCCCCCACAATCCACCGAAACACATCTACCGAAACAATCAGAAATTTATTTAGTTTAGAAATATTTTATTTATTTTTCTAAAAGTTTTAGACTCAGAATGATTGCCAAATGTTTCTGCTCAGTTTGGTATTGAGAACTTTCAAGAAAAAATAAATAAAAAGTCGGAAGATTAAATCAATGAAAATAGTGTTTCGGTGGATTTTGACAGAAACGTACCGAAACACCATTTTCATTGATTTAATCTAATCTCCCAACTTTTTTTGTTGAAAGTTCTTAATACCAAATCTCTATCACACATCCCTATTAAAAAAATAAATAAAATATTTCTAAACTAAATCAATTTCTGATTGTTTCGGTGGACGTGTGTCGGTGGAGTGTGAGGGGAGCCTATAAAAGAACAACCAAGATTTGCGAAACCAAAATTTGACTTAAATTTTTTCGCCTGGTTTTGCTTTCTTTTGTAAATAAAAAAATGTTGCGAATAGGAGGAAATTAAACAAATTTTAATTTTTTAAAACTGGTTAGTAGGGTACAAAAAAACTGCAAAAACATTTATTGAAGGAACTCTCAAAGACCACAACCCATTGTTCCCATCAACAATGGCGGTAACAGTACCCCATCCAACAATAGTCAAGTTGTTGTTCCTGCAGCTCAGCAACAAACTCTTCCACCCATTCAAACAGGTACTGGAACTGTAGTCCAGATTCCTTTGACCGAGGGTCTGAGTGGAACAAATGTAGTTAACCCTGGTGAACTGCCTATGCCTGTTACTCCTCAAGAAGTCTAATTTAAAAAATATTTAAATTGATATTATACCTCTAATATGTTTTTGAAAAAACTCGGCCGGAGTACACAATGTGTACCTCGCCCAAAAATGCCTGAAATCATCTTTATCGTGCTTCTTTCAATGTTTAGCGTTAAGAAAACATATTTTTAGGACTTTTTTGAAAATTTTTTGTTAAAAAAAATTTTTGTCTTGGGTGACCAAGGCAAAAAAATGTATTTTAAATCGGCGCCAAAACATTTTTGAAGGCAATAAGGGCTGTATTGGGAGGAGAAGGGAATAGAAGGGGCCACTTTATGGTGAAACGTTAAAAAAGTAAATGTTTGTATATTTCGAGGTCTTACCATGTTTTTCATCAGGAGCCGTGGCAAAAAGAGGCTCTATATGCATTGTATGATCAAGAGTACTGCATGGAAACATGTCTGAAATAAGTGAGTGCGCGCATCTCTAACTCTCAAGGGAGCTTGAAGTTAAGATGCGCACACCCACACACCTTAGACACTAATCACTTGAAAGTGACTCTGGATGCATGGAGGGGGCTTGGGGTTGAGATGCGCACACCCACACACCTTAGACACTAATCACTTGAAAGTGACTCTGGATGCATGGAGGGGCTTGGGGTTGAGATGCGCACACCCACATACCTTAGACACATATCACTCGAGAGTTACTCTGGATGCATAAAATATGTATGCATACCAGAGTTTCTTTATGCGGTAGGCCCCAGTATTCAAAACTATGTACAAAATATTCTTGTTTGTGGCCCTCTATTATTCCCTTTCCCTGCCAACTCAGCCCTTATTCCCTTAAAATTTTTTTTGGCGCCAATTTAAAATACATTTTTTCGATATCTTTTACACATTTTTTTTGCCTTGGTCTCCCAAGGCATAATTTTTTTTAACAAATTTTTTAATAAAAAAGTGCTTTCCCAATCCTAAAAATGAGTTTTCTTAAGGTTAAACATTGGAAGAAGCACGATAAAGACGATTTCGGGCATTCTTGGGCGTGGTACACATTGTGTACTCTAGCCAAAAACTCAAATAAAAGTAATTTTGTTATTGGAAATGTATTTTTTTCACAAATACACTTTTTTGTACAACTAAATCAATGATTGCTCTAGTGTTGAGTAGCTGAAATAGTGGGTACAATGATAACCAGTTTGGTGAGTTTCTGCCCTCAGCTGAAGCTGGAACGAGCAGAAAAAAAAGGGTTTATGGGACAGTAGTATTAGTTTTCCTACTTAGTAAAGAGGAAAGATGAGTGTATGAAGAGAGAATTCGCAGCGTTATTTTATAGTAATTTTAAATTTGTGCTTTTAACAATATGGATTGTAGTATATACCTTTATAAAGTTTGTTCTCGTAAAATTTGTTTATAAAATTTGACATTTCCTTCATTGAGTGTCAACACCTACAGCCAGCTATTTTTACGTCAAAGTTTTAGATGATAAGAGCTTTGGATGACAAAGCAGAGTGCAAATCTACATTTCCAAAAGTAAAAAAGGGCTAGGGAACTTTCTCAAAAACGAAACTTGTCCAGACCAGTTAGTTGCATCTCCGCTAAAAACGCCGCCGGCGCTCCAAAATTTTTTTGCCGTTATATTGATTTCTGAATAAGTGATATCTAGGGGTGATGTTATTTTTTAATCAAAGTCGGGACAGAATACTACCAATTCCTAGGTTTTTACCGGCACGATCTGATAGATATTATTGAACCCAAACCTTAGAGCCCTGTGTACCAACCATTCATTCGTACACACTCAATTTTTCTTTTTTGCCCTAATAAATAAGTAAAGAGAGTAGGAATCCATTCATGACTTTTATCAAAGAGATAGATGATTGACATATAAATAGATATAAAAATTGTACAAAGTCAGTGCATGTGAAATAGAATTATACGGTAGAATCATGTCGCGGTAGAAAAGTGTCGCGGTCGAAAATGTCCGGTAGAATTTGGTCCTTAGAATTTGTCGCGGACGACATTTTGGACGCATTTATAATTATTTTGCTAAAATTATTTATAACTTCACTTTAACTACTTTTGTGCTTAGCTGCTGAAACGTGTAGAAAACATGTTTTTAGGGCCCGGTCGGCCATTTTAGAAAAAATTTTCACCAAAAATCGAGTTTTTGCCTTGGGCGACCAAGGTAAAGGGTACTGGAGGGTATCTGGATACTTTACTTTTTATATACATGAGAGTATTCTACCTACAAAAGGTAGAATTTCTGAACTATGTTAGAATCACAGTGCAATGTTGATTACGCTGGACTTAAATTGTCTTCCCAATAAAATCATTATGTGGAGTTCTGTAAAATAGAAAAAGTGCCGTGATTTTACTGACAGGCGAACATGGCGAATCTACGCAATTTTTGGACATAAATTTTTTGGCCCTCTTGAATGCTTTATCCTTTTTCTCATTGCGCTCATACAGTTCCCTCAAGGTTTTTGACATTCTAAGCACGATAAAAAATTAGGACTACGAAAGGGCCATAAATCAGAGGTGCTGTTAAATTGGGAGGTCCGTTAAATCCACCGTATTTAGTTTTTGGTAATTGTTATTTGAATGGAATCACGAAACACTAAAGACCCCCGACAAAACGGTATTTCATTACCGTCAAACCGTCCTTAGAATGCTCGAGTTAGTACAGATAACTGGTTTTGGAACCTAAAACACCAAGTGGATGACCCATATGGTCTTGCTGGTGCATAGACGAGTCAGCAGAACTGGAGTTGGTACATATAAAAACATTGGAAATGATAAGGATACTTGTCAAGAAAAAATTATTTATCGAAATAATAAGTTGAAGAAACCAATGCCAACTGTCCACTAGAAAAAGTGGTGCCCACTGTCTGCTGCCAACTGTTTCCGGTGCCAACTGTCCTATGTTCGGTATGCATCTAGAGTCACTTTCGAGTGATTGGTGTCTAAGGTATGTGGGTGTGCGCATCTTAACCCCAAGCAACCAAGCCCCCTGCGCCCAGGGCAGGGGGCTTGGTTGGGGGCGCCAGGGGGCGCAGTGGGCTTGGTCGGTTAGAGATGCGCGCACTCACTTACCTTAGACATAATTCCGAGCAAGACTCTTGATCAAAAATGCATTTAGAGGCTCTTTTTGCACAGCTCCAGTGACCAAAACATGGTAAAACAGCCAAATGGCCGAAATTTCAAAATGCCCAAAACTCAATTTTTTATTGACCAGAACACAAAAATAATGTCTTTTTTGAACTTCTGAGGTGATTTTAGGTTGATATAGGGTGTTTGAAAACACTTTTAAAAAAATTTCATTTGGAGGGAGGAGGGGGGTTATACTCCGGTAGGGTCAAAATTTTTAATCCTTTTTAACCTAATTCTCATGTTTTAAATTTTGGGTCCTGCCACGAAAACTCCTATTTCCGATTTTCGCCAATATGACACGCCGTTTAATAGGGCTAAAACATTCTTAACATTCTAATTTTTTTATTTTACTATTTTTTACTACTACTATTTTATTTTGGGTGCAGTTTTTCTTGCTTTCTTGAATCGCCTATGAAGTTTGCTGAACAGATGGTTCTATCACACCTATTTTTGCACACATTTAAAGGGGCATGCTTGTCACCGATGGGAATGTTTTAAAAGGGCAATACTTTTTTTGGCGCAAATATTCTTTTTTTCTGCCACAAATTTATTTTTTTTTGCCGCAAAAAGTGAAATTTGCGGCAAAAAAAGTATATTTGCGGCAAAAAAAGTATTGCCCGTTTTAAAAGGTGGGTACCAGTGAAATTCAAGTAAGAATTAAAATGACTCAATTTTTGTGAAAGTCGAAGAAAAAATTATGCACCCAGTCGGAATTGAACCGACGACCGACTTTCACAGTCCTCCGCAGCTTTACCAGTGAGCCACCTATGCTATTTAATGGTCATAATGGTTTCCAATACTTATCACAGAGGGGTGCTCAACCAATTTGCATTTCAAAATAATTCTTTTTTGATTTAGACCTGGTACCCGCCTTTAAAAATATTTCCATGGGCGGCGAGCATGCCCCTTTAAGTATCACAACCGTTTTTGAAAAAATGATACAATTGTTTCTTTTGGCCGAAAATAATACTTTTTTATACGTACTTAAAAAGCTCAGTTTTCACCCTTTTTAATAATTATAAAATTCATGTACAGGGTGGCCAAAAAAAACCTGAAAAATACTAATACTCCCCAGGAACTGTTTGATAAAAAACACAAAAGATGTGCATGAGAAAGAATAGAAATAAGTTGCAAATAAAAAATTTCACAATCGACACTTTTTAAAGTTTTCAGATTTTTTCGGGCCATCCTGTAAGTGTACAGTTGACGACATAAAATTGTCACTTTTGCACATTTTTTGAATTTTAGCTTTAACAACACACTGCGTTTTCTCTTGCTTATACCTTTTTTAAATAATACAATTTTCCTAAACAATGGTGTATCAACCGTCTAACTTGGTTGAGAAAATTCGCATGCACGTGGTCCTTTGATTAAGACATAGGGCGACGTCGAGATCGACTTTTCGACGTCGCCCTACGTCTAAATCAAAGACCACGTGCATGAAAATTTTCTGAACTAAGCTACCATATTTTCTCTATTAATTACCCCCTCTCTGATAGTCACCCCTCTCTAATAGTTACCCCCCATAGACACCCTATATCTCGGCTCAAAAAATTTATTTTGCAGATCTGTTATTCGCGTTTTCTTAACCACCGCAATGTTAGTTGATTTCTTTTTTTAGATTTTGGTTGAGCACCTGAAAATCTCAAAAACGACCCAATTTATTTTTTGATTTTTATAGGTTGAAAAATAATTACCCCGGGGTAACTAATAAAGAAAATACCGTAGACGCTTGATACACCATTGTTAAAGAAAAATCGTCAAATTTCAAAAAAAAAGTATGAGCGAGGGAGAAAAAACAGTGTGTTGTTAAAGCTAAAATTTAAAAAGCGTTCAAAAGTGACAGATTTCACGTCGACAACCCTATGCATGTGTATACAAAATATTGCAGTACCACCTCTTTTCCTACCCACTTTTGACGCCATTTAAAAACAAATTAATTGAAAACAAACCGATTCAGATTCTTCAGAAAATTTGCACCAGAATCAACCATTCTCACTGTCTGGTCTTGGCTTGTTTAATTATTTTCTTTTAATAAAATAAATTTTTGATAAAAACAATTTCTCAGCCTTTGTCTTTTTATTGTATGACTTTCAAAGTAATTCATCTTAGGTTGTATAAGGACAAAACATTATTTTTTATTTGTAGTCTGTAGTAAGAATTAAAAGGGTGCTTACTTCTCAAAAACATGGTTTGGACCAAACTAAAATTTATGAAAAACTACAAAAAGTATGTTTCAAACTTTGTTTAAAGTCACACTGTTGCCATTTTTTTAATTTTTTGCATTCAAATCATCTAAAAGCAGTGATAATTCAGAAATTTTTATTTTCTGCAATCACCAATGCCTCGTAACTTCAGTACTTGCGTGCCCATGAAAATTGATTTCAGTTTGATGTGGCTTGCTGGACTGCACCTTCCTTGTTCGTCTAGCTTTTGATCTAATAAGAATTTCTTTCCGCTTGGTGTCGCTTGTCATTTATTGCTCTTTTAACTTGTTTGTTATATCGCACTCGGCGACCCGGAAGGACAGTATCCCAAGTGCATACCCCCTTCGAAAATTTTTTTGTACTTTTAAATAAAACTACCTATTTTCAGCCGAAAATTTTTACTCTGAGGCACTCCGATAAGCAAAAATTCCTCAACAATCCGAATCATAAATCAGAATTTGAAAAAAATACTTAGTCGCTGAGTCGCTATGACCTAAAGTTGCAGTGTCAATATTTTAAAAAATGGCCATTTAACTTTACTCCAACTTAAGGTCATATCTCAGCGACTGAGTTTTTTTTCAAATTCTGGAGTGCCTCAGAATAAAAGTTTTCAGCTGAAAATGGGTACTTTTATTCAAAAGTACAAAAAAAAATTCGAAGGAGGGGGGTGCACTTGGGCTTTTACGCCCGGAAGCTGCATAAAGGGGAAGGTCGAAGCCGTTTTGGTCATAAAATTCAACATCGGTGGCACAGTGGATAAGCATTTGTGTTTTATGGCCCAAAATGGTGCGCAGGTTCTACCCCACACATTGGCACGCTCGTTATTGCGGCTTGTTTGATTAATTTATTGGGGTAATTCGACTTTTCGGTTGTTGCATTTGAGGTGCTGCCCAATTACTTCTAGAAATTGGTCAAACAAGCCGCATTAACTAGCGTGCCACTATGTGGGATCGAAGCTATAAGACACAAACGATTATCCACTGTGCCACCGATGTTGAATTTTCCAACCTTAACAGATTTCCAAACCCCCCCCCTCCTTAAATCAGCCCACCAGCCAGCCAGCTAACAAAGAGGAGATCTCGCCAGTCTTACCTGGGAGCACAGCCTTGGGATGTGAGCTGTACAGTATAGCGTTGATGTGTAGTGATCATTTAATGATGTGATGTGCCGTGTACAAATTAAATAGTGCCCTTTTACCACCCCTTGTGATCTAATAAATGCTTTCAAAACCTAGATTTTGAAATTTTCTTGTAGTATCAAACTTTTGAGTCACCCATTAGCTTTATCTATTATTTTCTTGGCGTGTTAGCTAGAGATGCGTATCCGGCACCAGTCAGGATTTCAGGACAGGATTTTGGCGCAAGTGCGAGACCAGGATCAGGACCAGGATTTTTAAAATAAAAAACCAGGATCCTGACACGATCCTGGTCAAAAAATCATGATTTTTCAAACCTCTCAAAAATTAGTTTTATTGACCAATAAATTGATAAATTTTTCCATGTCATTTTTTTGTGCAGCTAGATTTTCTTTAATTTCATTGAGCTTCAGCTTGTATTCTTCATGAGTAGACGCATGGACGAATAAACCTTTTGTGCTGCCATTAGCCATTTTGATCACTTTTTCGCATTGATTACACTTTGCTTCGGTTGTCGAAAGCTTGGCAAAAAACACCAATTTTCCAAATAACGCTCATCCTAAAACAACACGACATTAAAATAGTAGCACAACAAGAATACAATGAATTAATGTTTTCCGTTATAATTTTGCAAAAATTACACGAACAATGCTTTTTTTCGGTTTAGGACTTCTCAAATTTCAGGACCAGGATTTTTCGAAATGACCAGTCAGGATTTCAGGACAGGATTATGGCCAAAAAACCTACCAGTCAGGACCAGGATCCTGACAAGATCCTGGTCCTGTCTCCATCTTTAGTGTTAGCAGATTAAGGAGATCTCCAGCCATTTATCGTACAGCCAACCTTTGATTCGTTAGCAGCCCTGCGGACTGGCCTCAAGATGCTGGTCTATTAAAAGCTGACTGTACGAAACTCTGTGAAAGTTTCTTAAATTCTAGGGCCAGTTTCTGTTCTGCTTTGTTAAAAATTGTCGTAAGCTTTTGAGCTAAGTTAAAAAAAGGTACACTTTTTCACAATTACGGAGAAGAATTGATATGGGTTTTTAATAATTTAAATTTTTTCTTCGTGAAAGTCATGAATACTTTTATTTTGCAAAATTAATTCGTTTCAAATTAAATCATTGAAGAAAAACATTTTCCCAATTTTAATACTCAATCAAAAAAGCAAAAAGAGCGTTGATGTGACCAATTTCGGCCTTTCAACCCACAAAACAACAACAATATTGTGACACAGGAAGGAGAAATCAAGTTAGTCGGGCCTACTCGCTCAGTATTACTGCAATTCTTGATCGAGTTTTGCTCATGGCTCTTTTCTTCTTTTTGTTCCCCTTTTTATGTTTGTCGGCTGTTCTTTTCTTTTTGATTTCAATATTTTTTAAA
This sequence comes from Ditylenchus weischeri, assembly GCA_029231635.1. Lineage (NCBI taxonomy): Eukaryota > Metazoa > Nematoda > Chromadorea > Rhabditida > Anguinidae > Ditylenchus > Ditylenchus weischeri. The sequence goes on from JAMRYI010000271.1 coordinate 31,732, forward strand.
AATGCTGCTTCATTTTCCACTTTTACTTAACTGGTTATTCAAAGTTTTTGTATTTGTAAAAAATATTATTTATTAATAAAAAATTTCGACCCTAGTATAAAATACACCCCCAAACTCATGCCTTCTAAAACTTAATTAAAGAGCACTCAAATATATGTTCCAGACCCCAGAAAAAGTGCGTAAAACACTTATTAGTCACAACTTCCATACGCTGGCCTACCCCTAAGCCTAAGGGCTAAGCCTAAACTTGTTGTTCCAAAGGGTAGTTACAACGATTTTTAGATGGTCTGATTTGGGAGGGGGTATTCTATACTAGCGCCGATTTTTCTTTATTATCTCAAAGTTTTTTGTACTTTTTTAAATAAAAAAACCAACGTTCTATTTTGACGGTTAATATAGTGACGTAAGTAAAACTCAGCAAATGTCACTAAAATATCTATAGACAGTAAAAAATTGTCTAAAACGCGTAATTTATCAGAGGTGTAAGCAGAATGTGGGCTGCATTTAGACTTGACAACATTAGAAGGTCTGATTTTGGGGGGGGGAGGGGGTGGTATTCTATACTAGCGCCAAAAGTTTAAAACCCATTTGAAAATACTGGCTTGTATAACTAACCGAGAAGTTATGGACCAACCCAATATAGCCAACCCAACAATATATAATTTAGTGAAAAATTCATTTACCAGTCATTTTAACTTAAAAAAAAGTTATATAACTAGTGTTTCCGAAAATAACACTTAACACTTTGCATTTAACACTTAACACATACCTTTTTTCATATATTTGTTTTCTTATCTCAGATTTTTTTACACAAACATTAGAAAAGTAGAATGGAAATTAGAAAATTAGCACGAAAAATGCCGCGAAATGAATTGATTGAGGAGTTGAGTAAACTCCACCTCAATTCTGATCATTATAAGCCTAGGCTACTTTGAAAAAAATGGCCGTTAAAAATTTGCAGACATATTTTTCAATCACAAAATAGTCTTAACCTCACAATTTTTTATGTAAAACGCGAATTCTGAACTAGTCCAAAACTTTCTTTGAGCCTATAAACTTTAAAGAAATTTTACTTATCATCTTGTAGCCCTGATCCTCCAAAATGAGGTACATTTTTTCATCAAAATGGCCACCATTTGCTTCAATACATTTCTTGAGACGTTTTTAAAGTTGTCATTTTTGAATCATTTCTGGAATTTCGTCCCATTCTTTAGAGAGGCCTTCAAAGCTTATCACTGCTTAGAGCATTTGACTAGTAATACAAAGCAATCCATGACATTGAATCTGAGAGTTGCAATCACCATAGCTGCATTGTTCAATGGGAGTCAACTGTGAAGTCGGGGAAGTGTTTCGATCCAGTTTGAGCCCGATGAAGGACTGCACTTGTATTACCTCCAGTCAAAGCCTTGGCCACACACGTCGATCAAGCTTTGAATCTCTTAAAGAATGGGACGATTCCACTGATTCAAAAGCCATTGACAACTTTCCCAAAACGTCTCAAGGAATGTATTAGCAAATGCCATTTTGATGAATAAATATGTGTGATTTCATTTTTAGTCAGGGCTGGCAAATGGTATAACGAAAATATTGCTTTAAGAAAATAATTCAAAGTTTGTAACAAACTTTGAACCTGTTAGATCATCTTTACCTACTTTTCGATTTTGAGTAGAATGGTTTTAACAAAATTTTTACTTTTACGCAAAAAAAAAATTAGCAACTTGAAAAAAAAATTGCGGCCAAAAAAAGACCGAAAATTTTTTAGACAAACTTTTTTGTCCTGAAACTTTTTTTTTGACTACACATTCTGTCGCTTTTATTTTTGTCTGCTCAGTCATTATGTCTGGTGTTTTTATCTTGTTATTTTTTTTCGTTTTCAGTGCTAATTTGAATGGATCACATTCAAGAGGCCTATGGCAACTATGGATCTGCTGATGAAGAATTGCCAAAGTCCAGAAAGCGCAAAGCGTATTCAACCGAGTGGAAACTGGAAGTTGTGAAGCACGCAAAATCGACCTCCGTCCATTCGGCTAGCAAAAAGTTCAATGTGGATCGAGCAACTGTCAGAGATTGGATCAAAAATGAAAATTCACTTTCGCAGACCAAGTAAAATATTTCGCTCGCTTTCTTTGCTTTATATTCATATTTTATTTTTTAGGCAGTCGTATCTAGCAGGAAAGAACAGAAGGCGTCTCCGTGGTGGTGGCCGTCGACTACAATTCCAAGATCTCGACAAATAACTGGCAGAATGGGTCCGTGAGACGTGCGTGAAGAAATTCCGAGTGTCCCGCCGTATCAACCAACAACAATCAGAGACAATGTTCAGCGCCGAAGAATATGAGGGTCAGTTCATGTTATTTGTTTTTACTGGCTTTTCTTCTCAAACGATTTGAATTCTTTTTAGGCCAGCACAGGGTGGCTCAACAATTTCCTGAACAGACACAACTTCCGCTTGAGAGTTCCAACAACAGTCTGCCAAAAGCCGCCATCCGACTATGCTCAAAAATTGCTGGACTTCGTCATTTACGTGTCCCAGCTCAGAAAAAATAACAAGTTTGTCTTTTCTGCTTCTATTTTTCAAACCTGTTTTTTTGTTTAAGCTACTAAAGAATCTTTGCGTGTAATGAAACTGCTGTCTGGCTAGATCCTTCGGGTGGCAAATGCATCGATGAGAGAGGCGTAAAAGAGGTTTGTACAATTTTCTTTATTAACATGCGTAATTCTCTTATTTCCAGGTCTCTGTATTGACGACTGGACACGATAAGATGCGGGTGACCGTGATGCTTACTGCAAGTTCGTATGGTAAAAAGCTCAAGCCATTTGTTCTCATACCAAGGAAACGCCCAGTGCCTGCTATTGTGGAAAAGTACAAAGGAAGACTGGAATTATGCTAAACGGGAACAAATTGGATGAATGATGAACTAACTGGCGAATACTTAGACAAAACATTCGGCCGATCCCTATGTGGAATGCGCCTACTTGTTTGGGCCTCGTTTTGCTGTCACATCTCTGAGGCAACTAAGAAAAAGTTGAAGGAAATTAACATCCACTCTGCCATCATTCCTGAAGAATGTACCAAGTTTATACAAGTTTGTGCTTATGCCTAGATTTTCTGAATTGATTTTATTTAAACTCTTCTTCTCCCTTTAAACTCTACGCTCCCTTCAAGGGCACGATTCAAAAGCTGTACAACAACTGGATGCTTAATGATGCGGACAAGGAATGGACTGCCAATGGAAATTCGCGACCGCCATCAATAAACATATGACTGGAGTGCATCTGGCAGGCCTGGGATGCCCTGCCAAAAGAGATGATTGCCAAATTGTTTAAGGGTAAGTCCATTGTGTATTTGCTTTGGTACTTCTAATCTTAACATTTCAGACTGTGGCATAACCAACGTACTCTACGGCGACGAAGACCATGCAATTCAAGGAGCATGGGCCAGTGCCAGAAGGAATGAAAATGCTTCAAGATATTCGCTATGCTTCCGTAGAAAATCTGCCGGCTATAGAAGAAATCGACTCGGATCAAGACGAAGAAAACGGATTCCTTAGCGATGAATTTCTTGATGTTTGAAATTAGTTTCGGATTGTTAAGTTTTGGATTGCTGTTGGGATGTTTGAAAATAAAATGTAGATAATAAAAAAAATTTTGGCCGAATTTCGCCTGTGCCTTAGACTCTGAGGGTTGAAAAATAAATCCCTCCTCTCCAATAGAGCCCCCCTCTAGAGGTTCATTGAAAAATAAAGCCCCCAGGGGCTCTATTAAAACATTTACGGTAATTATCGGCCAGAAAAAAGTATTGTCCTATATTTTCTCATTTTTTCGAAGAAGAATATTACCTCACAAAAGCATAATTGTTCCATTTAAAAAAAAATACTTGTGTTTTTCGCCTTTTTTCTCTTTCAATAATATTTTATTTTTTCATTATATATTTACATTTATAACTCAGTTTTTGAATCTTTTATTTGTTGGGCAGTGTACCTTATTCAAATTTTGTTCTTATAACTGTATTTTGAGCCAATTTTGCAAACCAGTCGAGTTACCAATTAAAATTAGCTTGGTCTAAATGTGGGATTTCTCCTTCATTAATTAATTAATTCCGTTTGAACAGTTAATATGGTACTGAAATTTTTCGAATCACATGTTAAGGAAGAGATATAGCCATTTTCAACTTTGGTAGTTTGGTAGTTTTGAAAAGTCTCTAACGTCAAAAATAGACTAACATCAATAATTAAAGTATAAAATCAAGAATGTCTGAATAACCCATCCATCATTCTAAAATCACCTTTTTGTAAAAATGTGATCATTAAACCAAGTATTTTATTTTTCATTTAGGTTTTATCCATTCCAAATTGGTACCAAAATATAAATTATGAATTCTAATTATTATAATAACTGAGGCAAAAACCGAAAAAACTTTTTACGTACTATTTATATAAAGAATGCCAAATACGTCATGACCTTGTAATTTTGTCCTCTGTTTTGATCTGAATAATGTAGTTTAGAGGTGTCACCAGGCAGTACTACAATGATCAGAACGTGTATAATACTTTTTGCTACTACCTTGCTATTTTCTTCAGTCACCTATACAGCTGCCGATGTCATTGACCAGGTTAGATTTTTTTCTTTATGAGTTAGGATTTTTGCCAGAATAAAATATTTATAAAATAAAAATATGACACTCTAGGCTTTTGTTTGACACTTAACTTCTTGTTTTTGATTAAAATTTTATTTTTCGCTGGCGGTCAAATATTTCAGATTTTTTTTGTTTCCTGAATCTCTATATAGTATTTGGGACGGGGAACGTCTGTCGCCAATTTGAGTACATGTTTGGTCACAAAGGAAAACTTTTTTTAGTGTAATATTTTATTTGCATGTTTATACTCATTCGAAAGCTCTTTTAATGGCGGAGGACCTTTCGCAATCAGATTTGATGATTACTGTGAAAAAATTGAGATTTTGCCACTTGAAAGTGAAAAGTGGTGGTTTTCAGGGTTAATCTTATGAGTGCCCATTTGGTCACAAGGAAAAACTTTTTTTAGTGTAATATTTTTATTTGCATGTTTATACTCATTCGAAACCTCTTTCAATGGTGGAGGACCATTCGCAATCAGATTTGAAGATTGCTGTGAAAAAAATTGAGATTTTGCCCCTTGAAAGTGAAAAGTGGATTTATATTTGAATTTCAAAATACGATATAGTCGCCGATAGGCACCTGCTGTCCCTAGTGGATAAATATTCGGCCCTATATGACAATAGGACGCTTTTTATGCCTTGGTCACCCCTGTTGCTTTTTTTTGCACATTTCAGTTTTGACTACTCATTTTATTTCCTGCTTTTTTATTGCGTCTTTTAAAATCAATTTTTAAAGAAATTATGGTGCTCAACCAAGTACATTAGAATTGGGTCGTTTTTCTCGAAGTCAAATCTCCCACTGCCGATTGCTCTCCAACTCTTCTACATGTGGGCATATGATTTTGACAACAAACAAATCGCGAGGAAATCGGATCTGGACAAAAAAAAACTGTGGTGGATTGGTTGAACTTGTGCAGAGAGGTTTGCCAAAAGTGAGCGATAATTTGAGCGATTAAAATGCGAAAAAAAAAACAACAGGGGGGACCAAGGCAAAAAAAGCGTCCTAATGTCGTATAGAGCCAAATATTCTGTCAAGCAAAAGTTTGGATAGTGATCTGGTTTGGAATGCTCGGCTTAACTTTTCAAAATTTGGCCAGAGCTCTGCTTCCTTTCTTTGCTGCAGGAAATGCGGCCAAAGTTAACCGTCAACCGTAAAATATTCATTTATCCTGGTGAAGAAGAAAAAAGACCAAATTATTTGACCGGCCACAAAAAATAAAATTTCAAACAAAACTAGAAGTGAGCATTTATAATTAATAATGGCCGGGACGGAGTTTTTTTCAACGCACTGAAAATCGGAAAAGTTGTACGTTGATGTCAAAGTCTTCGGCTGCTTAACGAAAATCTTAGAAGCGGAATGGGTAGAACTCATTAAAAAAAGGCCAAAAATCAGCTCTGCAAAATATTAATTATACTCCGGGATACAGACCTTCAGGGTTCAGCAATAGGTTTATTAGTGAGGATGGTTTAATTAAAATAAAAACGTGTTTTCCGGTTCCGGTTTACGGCTGCTGAGCTGAGGATCGGTCAAGATTGGAACTTTCCGGTTTCATCAAAATCAAGAGATGCAGACAGGATAGTACACTTGGCGGACTTTTTTTCTTCTTACCGAATTGGTTTAATTTAAATGTCTGCTGAAGATTTTTATTCGCTAAAACGTGAAAAGCTTTTTTGCAGGTGATTGACGTCTTCTTGCACCTGATTCACGTCTCTTTGCCGCTGATTTCAGCGATTCAGAAAAGAAATAAATCAGCTGCAAAAAGTAGTAAATCAGTTGCAAAAAAGAACAAAATCGGCTGCAAAAAATGGGTACGCGCTAAATACTCCAAAAAGTTGTTCTTCAATGTTTTCCTAACTAAAACACCAGTTTTTCAAAAAAAATTAAGCTAAAATTAGGGCTAAACTTTCTTATGAGGGAACTACCCAAAATCATGTTTTGACCACTTTTTTAGATGTTTTAGACCTTGAATGCTACAGAAAACGTGTTATTTTGATTGGGAAACACATTTGCATAAAAATTTTGACAAAAAATTCACTTTTTTGGTTTTTTTAACAAACATACCCAATACTAGGATACCTGGTTTGGCTACCACCCTTGCTCCAACCATGGTCCAGCCATGATTGGACTTGGGGAGAGGGTTGTATATGGGGCCTACTTTATCATGTGCCTGCACTGCTATGTACACCCTTGCCCAATCCCTTGCAATGAGGAGCAAGTTGGGTCTTTGGCCGCGAAGCGTCCAAACATACCCAATACTAGGATACCTGGATCTCGAAGAAGAATGTAAAGGAACGTCACAGTTTTGCACACGCTCACAAGGACTGGTCTGTTGCCAATTGGTCGAGGGTTCTCTAGAGTTCAATCTTTTCTCTTCGGATGGGATGCGTTAGACGTCCGTGATCCAAAGTACCAAGTTCCTACTGTCAAGCACGGAGGTGGATCGGTTATGGTTTGGGGTATTTTTTTTTGTTTTTTTCGGCCTTGCATTTTTTGACGCTTTAGGCTGTTTCTCGAAGGATGGTGTTGGCCCATTGGTTTGAATCGAAGGCAAGATGAACGATGAGATGTACAAAGGCATTCTGGACGACAAGATGATTGACACGCCATCACTTGTCTCTCCGACGATCTGATCTTCACAATGACCCGAAGCATGCTTCCAAGCTCCTGAAGAAGTGGTTCACCGAGAACGATGTGGAGGTTCTGAAGTGGCCGTCGCAAAGTCCGGATCTCAATCCTATCGAGCATCTCTGAGAGCACCTGGATCGGCAAATTCGCACTCGCATCTATTCCAAGACGGACGATTTGTTCAAGGCTCTGTGTGCAGAATGGAAGAAAATCAGTTTGGAGGTTATTATGAAGTTAGTTGACTCTATGCCTGCTCGTTGTGCTGCTGTTATTGCTTCGAAGGGCTACGCCACGAAGTATTAGTTGTTGAATAAATGATTTCCTTATGTATCGTGCAGTTTTGGTTATGTATTGTGTGGATACTAGTGAGTGACGCAAGACTTTTGTCCGCCTCAAAAATTGACACTTCGTAAAGAATTATTTTTCAAATAAAAGCTTAGAATGCTTAGATAGAATCAAAATCTAGCCCAAAAAACGTTCTTTTAAACGCATTCTTATACTTGTACAAAACATCAAGAATTAGACATTGACAAAATTGTGTTTTCAAAAAGAATAGTGGGTGAGACAGGACTTTTGTCCGCTACTGTAAATTTAGGGCCGGACTCAGGCAAAGGTAGGCCAGCGTATGTTAAGACGAACTCAAACATGTTCATCAAATCTTCAAAAAGTAGTTAAATAAATTTTCTTGAGACTTTTAAGAAAAAGTTTTTGCAAAAAACAATAGGACAACCAAGGCAAGTTTTTTCGGGAGGAACGCGAACACATATACAGCCCACATATTCAATACATGAATCCCAGCAGGACTCTTAATCAAAAATGTAGAATACCTAGGGTTGGGTTATTGCTCGATTAGAATCTTTTCGAGAAATTGCTTGACAAAAATGTCGAAAAATTTCTTAAGTTTTGAGCGAAATCTTGAGTCGGTTTTCGCCCTTCCGATAATGGTACGTCAATAACTATAGAATTTCATGTATATTATACGATAAATTCTACAGTTATTGACCTACAGTACATGCTTATCACTGGTTCATGCTATGCGAAAAAATTTACGGTTTCTGGCCGAATTCTGGTATTTTATCTGACCGGATGCCGGTTTCCCGTTTTTTTCACGTTTCGGTTCAGGTTTCTGGCCTGTATTCGAACTGAACACACTAGTAGCAGTGAAAATACAAAAAAATACTATAGTATCAACACTCTGAATACGGCTGATTTTGAGACCCCCCCTTCCGTAAAAGCTTTTTAAAATCATGTTTCAGAGAATTTATTTTGCATAGTTTGCACATTTCAGTTTTGTGCACGGACTGCGCAAAAAAATTGCGGTATGGCGTCTATGTACAAAAATCCATGATACCGCCTAACATAATAACCGGTATCATGGATTTGAGCATTTTCAAATTCCCGTCTAACATAATTCTCAGGAAAGTCCAGTTTTTAGTTGACAAATGCCAATTCTGAGGCCGGATTTGTGATCAGCGTGGTCGATTTACTTATAAAAGTGTGATCAGAAAAATAAAATGAGGTCATAGAACAATCCGGCGTTCGCCTTGGTCTTCCCTGTGGCTTAAAGAAAAATAATGTACATAGGGGCCAAGGCAAAGCCCGGATTGTTCTATGACCTCATTCTTTCTGATCACACTATAAAACTGGTTTCAATTATGTTAGGCGAAACTGAAAATGCTCAAATCCATAGATTTTTGCGATTTTCGTAGATAGACGCAATACCGCAAATTTTTTTTCGCAGTCTGTGCACAAAACTGAAATGTGCAAACTATGCAAAATAAATTCTCTGAAACATGATTTTGAAAGCCTATACGGAGGGTCTTAAAATCATCCGTATCCAGAGTGTTAAAAACACAGCAAATTCAAAATAAAAATTTCAGTTAGCCAAACAAAGCCGAGCACTAATAGCCGAAGCAGCTATTCCAGGCGTCAACATTAGACAATGCACTTGCGAGGAACAACGTTTTTGTGTAGAGGAAATGAAGGTGCAGGTCATGGCTTGCATTAACACCTGCTGGGGACGATTTCAAGAGGTTTTAAACACAAACGATAAATATTTAATATTGCAATACTTACAGTTTGATTTTTTTAGATTACCTCTCATCCTGCAGACCTCAGAAAATGTTTTAGCCGAACAGACACTTTGCTAGAGGAACTAATGACTTGCTTTGAACAAAATGTTGATGCGTAAGAACAATTTTGATCGACTAAAAAAGTGCAAAAAAGTTTTAGCTGTTTGTATGAGAGAGCGGAAACTATGATTCAGAAGATCAACATCACAGAACTCTTCAGACTTGGCGTACTCCAAATCGAAAAAACCAAAACCCAACTAACCAAAAATGTGGCTGGCCCCATTAAAAAGATCCTCGATACTGCTGGAAACTTTGGTAAGGAATCGACAAAAAGTATTGAAAAATATATAAGAAAAAGGACCTAGTATAGAATACCCCCCCAAACGTATGCCTTCTAAAACTTGAGTAAAGAGCACCCAAATATATGTTCCAGACCCCAGAAAAAGTGCGTAAAACACTTATTAGTCACAACTTCCATACGCTGGCCTACCCCTAAGCCTAAGCCTAAACTTGTTGTTCCAAAGGGTAGTTACAACGATTTTTAGAAGGTCTGATTTTGGGGGGGGGTATTCTATACTAGCGCCGAAAAAAGATATCATACTTTCTTTAACTCTGCCATTTCTCTACTTTTAGGGTTTTCTACAGGGTCTCCCAAGAAATATGCCCACTTTCAAACAGGGTCATCAGAGGGGACCAAGGCAAAAAGTCGATTTTTGGTCGGAAATTTTTTTCGAGCGTGATACGCCACAAAAATTGCCATAAAAAACTGAGTCGATCTGCGTTCACAGATTTTCGAAATTCGATCTAGAAAAAAAGTTACGGACGTTTGAAAGTATGCATATTTCTTGGGACACCCTGTATTTGTGGCCAAAACAAAATCTTTTTAAAACCTGTTCATTGCGTTATTTTTACGGTATTTGAATAATTATTGTCTCGAGAGGAATTTGAGTTTTGACAATGACTTTTAAATTACAATAGCAAATTTCGATCAAAAATAAGCGATTTTTTGTAGTAGAGTGTTCTAAAATAACTTTTTCATTGTTTAAGCATATAAAACTTTCTGAGAAGTTGTTTAAACACGATTTACAAAATATTATAAATGCAACCTTTAAAGGGGCATGCCCACGCTAATGAGAGGTGGTGCCCGGGAATTCAATTTTTTTCCTAATCATTGAACTTCTGTACGAATTTTTCAGCTTGGTTTCTACTAAAACAAGGCCTACAATTCAATTTTAGGTTTGGTTTCGTTAGAAAACAAGTTGAAAAATCCGTACGGAAGTTCAAAAATAAGGAAAACAAACCACCACCTCTTATTAGCGTGGGTATGCCTCTTGAAAAGAAAAAAATATTGGGGGTGGTTGTCTTTGATTATTAGCCAGTGGGGTCAACAAACAGTGTACAAAAGCATTAGTTCAACGATAATCTCGATAAAAAAGATACTTATTGTCGACCTGACTGTTTCATTCAGCTAATTTCTAAACTGTCCTTTTTGCTTTAAGGAATTTGTGTAAAAGACTGTTTTGTCGGCAAAAACGCCAATGGCTTCTGTTTTGACAGCAAAGAGTAAGATATCTTCAATAAACACATTACAAGGAACAGTACTACACCACAAAAAAATTTGCAGCTGCCAACCTCTATTGGTGGACAAAAAGGCAAAGAAGTCTTTGAGACAGTGCACCAAACTTATTGACTGGAAAAAGGAGGCCGGAGAACTTTGTGATTGCTCAGTCAAAGCTGGATTAACGTCAGTTATTTTCTGTAAAAAATATCTGCTACTCAAATAATGAGAAACAATTGCAGAGATCTTCACGACTACTGCCCAATGTTGCGATTGATCGGTGGGGGCCGCCGACAGCCCAATATTAATGGTTAAAATTGAAAATTTCTGTATTTTAAGAGTTTGTTTTTACTTTTAAAAACGAGTTTGTTTTATAATGTCTACTTTATTTTTTTTGTCTTTGATTGTCCAGTTTAAAAAACCGGTGAATTTTGTTTAAGCTGAATAAATACAGGCATCTCCAAATTTTTGCCACTACAGTCGACTGTCGATACAACGAACCCCCAAAAAGTTCATTACCGCCTAGGGGTTGACATTTTTTAGCCCGGTTTTTGAAGTCTTTGGCCAGTTGTCTTTGGCTGGCTTAGGCTCAGTTACTAATGTTCTTGCAAAAATCGAAAAAAAAACAAACGAAAACAGACCAAAACAGCAGCTATTCGTAATGTTATAGGCAAAAGAAATAGTGGCAAAAATTTAGAGAACCATGTACAAATCTTAGCTGATGTTTGAGTAAAACCACACTGAGTTTACAAAGAACAATCACTGCTTTTGATAAGCCTTGCTCACAAGGTAATAGGGGATCAATATCACCGTGGTATAATTTTTTAACTGAAATTACATATTTATAGTGCAAGTAAAGAATCTCATCCGATAGCCCAATAAGTTTCATAAAACTCGACAGCCGGAACCCCTAAATATACACAAAAATTGGTGATACGAGTCTGCTCCTGCTTTGTGCTGAGAAGAAGAAATTGGGGGAAGCGCCAGATTGCGCAAACTCAAATTGCGCAAATTGGGTATTGGACATTTGTTTAGGTTAATGAAAAAAACATTTATTTTACCAATATGTGTCATAACTCTTCGCGTTTTTTTTCAAATTTTTAGTTCAGAATCTTTCTCATTTCAGAATCGATTTTTTTCTTTTTCGCATATTTCTTCATTTCTTTCATAGAAAATCATTTCCAAATAACAGTGAAATCTTTATTCAAGGCAACGCATAACATATTTCATAACAGCGACTATCATTCATCAAAATAATTTCCTTCGGCCTCAACAATTTTCTCCCATCTTTCCTGTTAATCGCTTTAACACTACCATTAAATGGTGGCTGATTTCTGGCTTAATTCCTTGCCCTCGAGACATCTAAAATATTCTTAATTTAAACACAAGTCACATTTCAATGAAAAATGAAGAATTTCATAAAGAAATATGCGAAAAAGAAAAAAATCGATTCTGACTAAAAATTTAAAAAAAAAACGCGACGAGTTATGACACATACTGGTACATACAAAATTTTTACAAAACCATGATACCCGTATCATGGTATCTTCTTTGTGATGAGGATGGGGTCCTGATCGCCGAGTTTTATGAGACATAAAGGGCTATCCGATGAGACTTTCAACTTACACTATAAACCTGTAAGTTTAAGTGAAAAAAAATCCAAGTGATACTGATCCCAAACTTACCCCTAAAAAGGATCCCCTTTCAGCCTAAGCCTTAACATTAGAAAGGCCAACTGTACTAAAGGCCTGGTTTCAAATTTCATGCAGATTACGTTGGCGCTAAAAAAATTTGAAATTTCTACTCTGGGGCATCTGACTGGCAAATGTATGTAAGTCGAGCAGAAAATCGGGTCAATCCATTAGAATGAACATATCTTAGCCATTGTGCAAGTTTATGGCTTATTTGAAAGCTCGCATTTAGACCTGCAAAATGGTATATTTGGATCTTGAGAAACATTTTTCTACTACACTTTCTACTAAACTTTGTTCAAATTTTGGGGTCAAGGTACCCTCAACATCTGATTTACTAAGTTATAATAAACAGAAATCAACTAAAAATACCAAAATTCAAGATTTTAAAAAATCGACTTTTTATAGGAAAAAGTAGGTGAAAACACCTTTTTTATCGTGTTCAACGTGTAGGAAGTGCTTAAAAATGGTTAAAATGGTGTTTTGAAAAAGTTCAAAAAATCATTTGGGGGGTGGTTATACTCCGGTAGCGCCAAAAAATTTATAATAAGATATATGATGTAATAATTTATGTGTCAATTTTATTCAACTTTTTTGGTGCAGTTCTTTTGGTCTGTCTAATGGTATATATCGCTTACTTAACCAACGGCATTTTCACACTTTTTACAACAAAACATTTTCAACAATCAAATCTCGAAATCTCTATATAGTATTTGGCATGTGTCCGTCCTACTTTTTAATGGACATTTTGACCACATTCAGGCCATTTTGCTTATTTTCCGATTATTTTCGGCAATGTCTGACGGAACCCCAAACTTCAGACAATTCAGCGTCTTTTATGCGAGACCCAGGAAAATGTCTTCGAAAAAGAAAACTTTGTGGTCCCTCAATTGGAGTTGGAGGATTTTGGGGTAGGCCTGGAGGATGGTTTTTCTGCTTACAACGATGGCCATTTTTGCGATGTCTCGAAAAGAACGTAGACGTAGATAGACTAGTTTTCACGATGAATGCACTATCGAAATTTCGAAATACTATAGAGGCGCCGATAGGCGTCTGTGGTCCCTTGTTTCACGATAGTTTTGAAAATGAATTATTTGTGTAGTAGAAAAATGTTTCTCAAGATCCAAATATACCATTTTGCAGGTCTAAATGCGAGCTTTCAAATAAGCCATAAACTTGCACAATGGCTAAGATATGTTCATTCTAATGGATTGACCCGATTTTCTGCTCGACTTACATACATTTGCCAGTCAGATGCCCCAGAGTAGAAATTTCAAATTTTTTTAGCGCCAACGTAATCTGCATAAAATTTATGACTAAACAACCGGATGGATTAAAAATTATCATGGTGATTAGCACACATTTATAAACGCACACCAATAAATTATCATAGGTTACATACTGTTTTAACTCAATTTTCAAACAGTTATTTTTTCTTCGCAGAAAGGGATCTCGAAGTCACAAAAGCATTTTTTGATCCAAGTAAACTAAGGTATCGATCTCAATTTTTTTAAAGAAGATTTTGTCAAAAAAGCACATTTAGACGCTTTTGGAGGAAATGGACAATTTATCATCTAGTGCTTGTTGTCATTTTCGAACAAAAAAAACTTTTGACTAAAATTTCAAAAAAAAAAAGATTTTGGGTCCCAAAAAGGACAAATCCTCAAGATCGAACACATCCGCATCATATTCTTCATCAACAGCAGTAGTTTCTTTAATTGCTTATAAATTGGCTCTTCTTCTAAATATCCACATTTTGCTGCTTTCTTGCTGATGCGCATTTCAATAGCAATACCACACTACGAAAAATTAGTCGGACCTTTTTTGCAGCTGATTCCCGTTTTTTCGCAGTTGAATTTCCGCTTATGCAGCTGATACAAAAGCATAGCGGAAAAGTGTCGACCAACACCTAAAAAGATGTTTTGAGCATGTTTTGGCAGCTAAAACGTCTAAAAAAGATGGTTTTGGGCATTTTTGAGCTGCGCCGTATAGTGCCACTTTAGCCGAATATTAAAAAAAAATCCCGACCTAGTTCCACAACTCCATAGTGTAACCAGTGAAAAGTACATTTTTAGCCCACTTTATACAAAATATATACATAATACATACCGTATTTATTCTAATAGAACGACATGTCGTTCTATTTTTCAACTCTCCTAGACCCCTGTCGTTCTATTAGAGACTGTCGTTCTATTTTTACACCATAACCTTATGATTTAACGCGAAATGAAACAGAAAATTTGTATTATATACAATCTAACACTCCAACGAAATATCACTATCATATTCGAAATTTTCTTCTTCCTGCTCTAAATCAATTACTTCAAGAAGATCAGCTAATTCTTTGTCCTCAAGAGCTTGCTGTAGCCTAGCTCGACCACTTGGAACAGGTCCATCAGGCTTAAAGCAATAAATTTCACTGTCTTCACTGCCATCTACTGCATTGGTGATTGCGCACGCTTTGAAGGAGTGGACGATAAGCTCTTTTGGTATGCTTTTCCAGGCTTCGACAATCCATTGAAGATATATAGCCATCGGAGCAGCTTTTAAATTCCCACCCTTTGTTACTTCCCTTGTTCCGTGCATCATCCAATCTTCGTAAAGTTCCAATCTTCGTACAAAAGACGAAGTCAATTACGAGAAGAAACAGCAAGAACAATGGTTGGTCGCTACAGAAAAATGAAATATAGACGCGCTAATTCAAAAACTTTTTTCAGAAATTTTTGAGGCCTTGACCCCTGTCTTTCTATTAGAGACTGTCGTTCTATTTTTCAACCCCCCTTAACCTCTGTCGTTCTATTGAAGACTGTCGTTCAAATAGTGACTGTCGTTCTATTAGAATAAATACGGTATATATTTAAAAAGCGTTGTGATTTTTTTTAGTTTTTCCTCAAAACACGCCGTCCTCTGGTTTTTCTTCGTTTGACTTTCTTATGTAGCTCTAGATTTTTAGACTTCGGTGTCACGTTTTTATTCAAATATATTTTCAAGGCTTTTCCGTTGGTATTGCTTTTGATGATTTCGCTAAATTTGTGAAAATAAGTCACAGGTTCTTGTGTGTGATCTTCAGCCTAAATTTGAAATAGTACTCTACGGGTTTATTTGTTTACCTTGTGGCTTATCAGCAACTCTAGAGCCCCCTAACAAATAATTCGCCTTTTGCCTGCGCACTTGAAATTTTTGCAAAGATCTTAAAAATTACGGCTTTTAAATTTATTTTCAAAAAATGACGTTTGAATTTAATATTTTAACCGCATGTTGATAAATAAAAAAACAGTGAGTGAAAATAAAATATATACAGTTGCGGACAATTGATAGTACACAAACAATTGTTTTTATATTTGGCGATTTTTCATGGAAAATTTTTATTCTTTTTCAAAACGAAATATGCAGTCTTGTAGCGCTTTTCCTGCTCTACAAAACTGTATAAATGCTTTTTTCAAGCAGCAGCTATTCAATCGACAAGTTAGTCCGTGTTTTGACGACATCCGTTTTTTAGCCCGACAATTGATAGTACACAGGCACAAATTCAAGGTAATTTATTCAAAACAACATAACAAAATCAACATTTAATATTTTGTAGCATATCCATTAGAGTCTATAACGGCCTTGAACCTTCTTGGCATTGATTCCACCAACTTTTCCAATCGCTCTTTTGGAATTTCGAGCCACTTCTCTTGCACGGCATTGAACAACCCATCTTCTTTCTTGAATTTGCAACCACCGATCCTTCTTTCTGCTTCACACCACAAATTTTCGATCGGATTCAAGTCAGGAGATTGAGAAGGCCATTCGAGAACCACGATTCCATTGTTGCAGCCTAGTCACCAACTTTGCCTTGTGCTTTGATCATTGTCGTGTTGGAAAATCTGAAAGTACTGTTAAACAAACTCATTTTTCAGAAGCATACCCAATCTTGCTGCATCGAAGTCCTCGCGTAAGGAAGCATTGTAGCCAATAGAAGTTCTCTGTACTGTATTTGATCCATTCTTCCATTAATTCGATGCAGAGGTCCGAGCCCATGCCAAGAAAAGCATCCCATACGTGATGTTTCCACCGCCAAATTTGACTGTTCCCTTTGTGTACTTCGGATCGAATCTTTTATTTATCGGACGACGAACGTATCCTTTCCCATCGCTTGCAACCATGTTAAACTTCGTTGTGGAGCCATTTATAACTAAAACATACAAAATTACACTAATCAGAATGCACAACACAACAAAAGAGACTGTGTGTACTATCAATTGTCCGCAACTGTATTGATCAATGGACCATTACAAGGGGGAGGTCTTTTGTCAGGTTAGCCACTTGTTGGGACTTTTCTACCACCGGGTATACATTATGACCAGGTACAACGACCGGGTACAGTTTTTTTGTCACAAAAACTTTTTATTAGGGTTGTCAGAGGGAAAATTCCCGAGAAAAAGATCACTTTTTGCCGGGAAAATTACTAAAAGTTACCGGGAAAAATTGATTTGGGAAAAAATAAAGAAAATATGGGAAAAAATTAATTTGAATAAGAGCTTGTTTCAGTACGATAAAGTGTGCTCTAAATCAGAACTTTTCTGAGAAATCAGAGCACTTACGACCTCTGTTATACTCCCATTTTGAAATGTTTACGTTGTGCTTTCTGCTCTCTTGAAAATTTTTCTCTTATTTACGTGACTTTAGGCAATTTTTTGACGAAAGCGAAGAAGAGCTCAATGGCAAGACCGTGGCTGTAGCACATTGCAAGTTCTGCACTCAGCGCTATCGGGACAATGCGACAAAAATGACGAAGCACCTCATCGTGAGTATTTAACCAGTTATATTCTTTCAGCTCATTTTTCTCTTTAGGAACAGTGTCAGAAGATCGGCTGGGATCAAGCAGAAGACAGATGAGCCTCAATCAAAAATCGCCAAGAAATATTGAAATAAATATTGAAAATAAAAAAATATTAGACCATTATTGAAAAAAATTTGAAAAGTGCTTGGTCCCCCTTGTGTTTTTAAGAAATCGGTAACAAGAAAAATATTGCTTAAAAAACAGTTTAAAAAAAGTTTAAAGAGTCCGTACCCTGAGCCTAAACATAAGTATAACTAAACATAACATAAACATAACATAAAACATAAGTGCGTCAAAATTCAAAAAATCGAAAAAAGTTTGAAAAATTAACAGGGGGGACCAAAGCAAAATTTGCTACTGTACCCGGTCGTTGTACCACGGTCAAAATGTGTGCCCAGTCGTTAGTATACCCTGCTTGGCATTCCAAAAGCTTATTTTTTATGACTTTAAGGCACTTTCAGGTGCCACTTTATGCTGATTCTGAAACTGAATTTTTTTTACGGTGACATTACTCCGTGCAAATATTTTCTATACCTTTTGTAAAATTGTAAATTTTTCAAAAAGGCGTTTTGGTTTTTATCCAATTTTTATCCATGATAATTTTTCGTATGTCGGCAAATGACACACTATTAGAAAGCTCAGACAAAACGCTTTCTCATGAGTATAAAAGAATATGCTGCATTCAATAAATTTAGAAGGGTCTTAAAGGGGTTCTGGCCTAAAGAAAAAAATGCCTGACTTTAAGAAGTCGTCGGGGAAATTGGGCTTTTTAAGGGCATTTTACCATAAATTTTAGTCCCATTTTATGATATTCGTGTTCCTCACAAAAAAATACCAGGGTAAACCGTCATTGCAGGCAGGAATTCCCGTGTTAACAAGCCGATGAAAGTCTCTTTTAGAGTTCTAGCTAACTTTTTTACAGTCCTTGTGAATTTTGAAAATATATTTTTTTAATTTTAGACTTCCAAAAAATAAATACTTACTACAGTAATCCACAAGTAAGCGTCTTCATACAATTCAACGTCAAATGAGAAGGTGTCGGTTGCTTCTTCAGTTTTTTGAGATGCAGGTGCCCTCCACCAAAAAAACTTTACAGCCGAAACTATTTGATGAACAAAGGACTCTGAGGAGATTTCGTAGTTGAACACTTTGAGCTCTTCTTTTCGAGAAATACTTGTTGGATCTGATGCTATGCTGTCTGAAAAGAGAGACTGATATTCTTTTTGTCGTTTATATACTGACTTACTGCCAAAGATGTCCATAATGTCTAAATACATCTCTTTGTGATTTAATAGCTGTAAATCAGATCCGAAAAACTGTATTCTCAACTTATGCTTTGTTTTATTGACTATTTTGTTCTGTAACAGCCCTAAAATGTTACCTATAAACAAAAGTCGGTACTTTTCTCGTTTAGGTCACACCTTTCATTTTTTTTCATTTCTATTTAGACAGATTATATACATTTTATCATTCAATTATACAATTCAACAATCTGAGAACATATAAAAATTTCAGATGTGGAATTGCCAAACTTCAATATGGCAAAGCTTTACGACAAACTGCTCAAGTGGACAGATGATGACTTTGTCGAATGGCTACAGCACCTCAAACTTCTGCATTCTTCGCGAACTGGTGCTTGTGGATCAAAAATGCTGCTTCATGGGCAAAAAAATCATTCTTTTCCGATGTGGCAATGTCCAATAAAGAAGTGTCAAAAAAGAAAGGATTCCTGCCACCCACTCGATTACACTATACGCCACCCACTCGATTACACTATACGCCACCCACTCGATTACACTATACGCCACCCACTCGATTACACTATACGCCACCCAATCGAATTTTATTCAATTTATAGCGATAAACAATAATAGCAATACACAAATTACCATTAGATACACTATTACACTATTTTCTACACTATTACACTATATAACAATAAACAATAGTTTCTGATCTGGGTGGCGTATAGTGTAATCGAGTGGGTGGCGTATAGTGTAGTTTAGCCATTCCTGGTAGGCACATTCTTCGAAGGAACTCATTTGTCACTCAAAGAGGTAATTTTTACTTCCCTTTGGTTTTTTAATAATTTTTATTTTCACTTTTAGATATTCCAACTCATTTCTCGTGTTTATAAAAATGTCTACCGGTTTTTTTTCTCAATAATTATCCGCAAGCATTTTATTTGTGTAATTAAAGTTATGTCCGATCGATGGCCAGCCTACATCAACAATCGCAATGGGGTCAGCCTAATCGTGCAATTGCCTGAGGGATTCCGCCATTTGTCACTCAATCATTCTCTGAACTTCGTAGATCCAGAAACAGTCGGGCACTTGTGAGGTACAGAACCCCCCTCAGGGTCAAAATTTCAAAATTATTATTTTCACTCTTTCGTTCATTTTGAGCAAATTTCTGCATCCAACTTTCCAGAGCAAGTGCGTGATTCAAAAAGTATTCCCATTGACTGCAGCCATTTGATAAACTCTTCATCAGAAAGCGATAGAACCTCATACAAGCGACGCGAGTTAAAATCTCTGAGATCGTCCATCTGATGTCGTTGGCTATAAATCATTGTAATAAAATTTACTAAAAATAGACAAAAGAGTGAAAAATAAAAATTTGGAGGAATAAAATTTGCTCAAAATGAACAAAAGTGAAAAATAATAATTTTGAAATTTTGACCCTGAGGTGGGTTCTGTACCTCACAAGTGCCGACAATCGAATCGACCTGGCAGAAGTTCAAAAAAGGTACAAAAAAGAATTTGGCACTCATCGTTCCGTCTTCCAAAGTTACGTATCTGATTTTGTATGAACAAGAAAGTTTGCAGGAAATATGATATATTGGTCTTCATATTGTCTTAGATTGTTGAATTGTATAATTGTGAACAATAAAATGTATATAATCTGTCTAAATAGTAACGAAAAAAATAAAAATGAAGGTGTGACCTGAACGAGAAAAGTACCCTAAAGTTTCTAACCATCATCCCATTTTTCTCTAATGGCCGCTCCAAAGCGCTTTTTTCTATCCACCTCTAGGGGGCAAACATTTTAAGATTTTTCAGTGTTAAACTGAAATACAAAACGTGGAATTAGTAGAGCTCTCAGAACTTAAGAAAATGCAACGAAGAACAGCTCGAAAAAAATATCTGGCTCTTATAAGACGCTTTTTAGAGGGAGGCGGCAAGTAAAAAAAGGTGAACGAAAACAGGTAAAAGTTTACAGGCAAAAACTATCAAAAAAATTTCTGTTGGTTTTGAAAATGATCACCCGTAAAAACCTTTAAAAAAACATTTTCTTGACTAAAATTTTCTTTTTGTTTTAGGGAACTAAGGTAATTCCACCATAAGACTGAAATTTTTTTAGAGGCATTGAAAAAATTGTTAAAAAAGTTTCGTTAAAAAATAGCCACCTTGCTCTCTCCACAGTGCTTCTGTGGCAAAGCTTCGAAATTGGTCATGTATTGCCCAATTAAGAAAATGATCGCAGCTTTGGTTATCTTCATTGTAAATTTGTGTTTCAGAGATCTGAAAAGGGTTCAGATTTATTATTTGTTGCTTTTTATACGCATGGTATACCTCTGATCTTGCTCTTTCAATAACTATTTTAGATGAGAAGCTAGGAAAAACAAGGCGCAGTTTGTTGTTAATTCGGATGCGTCGTGAATTCCATGTTTCAGTGATTGTGCCATTTCTTGAAAATTCTCTTTCTTTAATCTACAAACAAAAACATATTTTATAAATGTAAAGTTGTCTTAAAAAGCTACGAACACGATGGGCCAAGAGAAAATTTGAGCCAAAAAATTTTTGGTAACAAGGTCTTCTTACAGAAAATACAGGGTGTTTCAAGAATTTCGCCCACTTTTAAATCGACATAACTTTTTTTATAAGCCCTTTTTTGAATTTCAGAATCAGAAACTCAGAATCGAAAAGCAATTTTTTTGGCATATAAATCTCAGAAAAAAATTTGACCAAATTTTCACTTTTTGCCTTGGTCCCCCCTTTGGTTGGAAAAATGGCATAATTTCATTTCGCGCGTTCATATTCGTATTCTCGTTATTTTGGCTAGAGGGAATATGGCAAAAACGAATGTTCGTTTTCGTTTTGCCATATTCCCTCTAGCCAAAATAACGAGAATGCGAATATGAACGCGCGAAATTAAATTCAACCAAAGGGGGGACCAAGGCAAAAAGTGAAAATTTGGTCAAAATTTTTTTCTGAGATTTATATGCCAAAAAATTGCTTTTCGATTCTGAGTCGATCTGCGTTGGCAGAAATTCAAAAAAGGGCTTATAAAAAAAAGCAATGTCGATTTAAATGTTTAAATTCTTGAAACACCCTGTACCTTTTAAGCAAAAAAAAGCTAAATTTTTGATTTTTTTGGATGTGCAACCGACCAAAATGCTATGACCAATTAGCTGGGTTGGGTTAGTAGTTTTTAGCACGTTTTTTCAATCTTTAATTTTCAGTCTTTTTTTGTTGTTTTCGAAGCATGTTTGAGATATTTCAATGTACGCTGGCCTAGCCTGCGCCATAATCTTTGATGAATTAAAAAATTAAAAAAATATATAGAGAAAAAAACAGAAAAAAAACTAAATTTTAAAAAGGTCGAGAATTTAAAATTGGGAGAAGATTTGAAAATTTTTAAAATAATTACATTGTATATTTCACTACTGCCTGCAACAAGAGCATAGTCAATGACTCTTTTCTTGTTCACAAAAAGCAGATAGTGAGGTTTGCCAAAATATTGCTCTAAAATGTCGCCAGCGATTGGTTGTGCGCCATTAATAAGGCTTTTCAAGCCGCTGAACCATTTGCTGATAATGTGAGTTCCGAAGTCTGAAAAGGCAATAATTTTAATTTCAAAAACTACACGTAGAAATCTGGATTTTGGGAAACAGTAAACCCTCGATTTAACGACACGCTATTTAAAAAAAAAAGGGTATCGTTAAATCGAGTACCCGCGGGTTTTTTCGGCATGACTGTTGTCATTTACAAAAACGATCGGCAAAATTAGAATTCTTGCGATGTTTCGGACTGAACCAGAGTTTTCATTGATCCGGATTTCACTGATCTGATCTGATAGTGGTATCAATGATAGTCGGATCAGATCAGAGGCCAAAAATTTGGGGCCGGATCAGATCAGATCACCCGATTATTGACGAATTTTTTAGCCATTATCATTGATCCAGGTATCATTGATACCTTGGATCGGATCAGATCAGATCAACCGGAAAATTTGCGAACCCTTTATCATTACGGATCAATGCAAAATTTTATGCAAAAAATCCCGCAAAAAACCAGTAAATTTCTTTACCAACTCGTTCCAAATACCCATCCAATCTCCCCCTACTTACCGTATTTCCTCTAATAGAGCCCCCGGGGGCTTTATTTTTTGGATTCCCGAAAATCGGAAAATTTGGAATTCGATCTCGAGATTTTTGGGTGCTCAACTAAAATCTGAAAAGTACAATCGGTAGAGCTCGTCGGAGTTAAGAAAACGAGTAAAACAGCTTTGCAAAAAATTGACTCTGGGCTGAGATATAGGTCCTCAAAGTTAGGGGGCTCTATTAGAGGGTGGGGCTCTATTAGAGGAAATACGGTATCTCTTCCACATTCCCCATTCCAACCCCATTTATTACTTCTTCGCTATTTTCTGTTAAGACCATCGAGAATGGCCGACACTAGTTTGTGTATTCATTGGATCAATAGATCAATGATAACTTTGCTATCATTGATAAACCTCATCATCAATAATCCAAACTCCAGTATCACTGATCCATTTTTCTGATCCAAGCCAACGATGTACACCTTTATTATCATTGATCCAGGTATCATTGATATCGTGTATCAGATCAATCCAAATTTTAGCGGAAATACATACTCCATTATCCATTATACATACTCCATGATACCTTGGATCAGATCAGATCAACCGAATTTTGGCGATTTTTTTTATCAATTGTCATTGATCCAGGTATCATTGTAATCTTCGGATCAGATCAGATCAATGGCAAAAAACCGGATCAATAAAAACTCTGGACTGAACTGACCGAAGACAACTGGCAAAAGGCTTCAAAAATCGAGCTAAAAAAGTGTCCGAGGTGGGAACGAACTTTTCGTTAAATCGAGACTGACTGTAGTACTTTCTTATCTAACATTTTTGGCTCTGTGCCTATATTTTTGGCGGAAGTACACCTTGTCACCGAACTCAAAAACTTCTTTTCATGGTATAAGCATGTTTTATGAATTAAAAACGATATTAGAGACAAAAAATAAGTGAAAAAGCACTTCAAGAAAAAAAGTTTGACCAAATTTAAGTTTGACCAAAAAAAGTTTGACCAAATTTAAGTTTGACCAAAAAAAGTTTGACCAAATTTTTGACAAAAACTGACCAAATTCTTTTTATTTTATGAAAATGTCCATTATTTTAAAATTTTTAGTCCGGAGCCCTGCGTTTACACCAAAATGACTTAACATCTTCTTCTAAATTTTCACTGCTTGACACGATAACAAATATGTTCAATATCAATTTTTTTAAATTCTAGTGCACGTAGACGAAAAAAATTTGGATTAAAGGCTAGGAAAGTATTTAAAAAAGTTTGTCAAACATGAAATTAAAAAAATTGGCCTAGTCCAGGGCTCGCATCTGTCCGTATTAATAAGATTTGTCCTTATTTTGAAACTCCAATTCTTATATTTTTTTTGGAAATTTACGTCAAAATCTTATTTTTAGCTCCAAAAAAGCAATAAGCACTGGATAATATATTGCCAAAATACCTTAAAATGTCCTTATTTTGGGCAAATGTCCTTTTTTTTAAATTTTGGAGATGCCAGCCCTGCCTTAGTCCCATTGGCGTTTTTCAATACTTCAGTAACGTTGTATTTAATTTTTTGATGTCTTTGGCCAAGATGTCAAGAAAATTTGATACAACATTTCATATTAGTTATCCAATGAGATCAAACTATCCAAAGTGAGTAAAAACCAAGCTCGCGAGGCTTCCTCGTAAGTCACACATCATGGGACAGAAATATTTTAAATTTTCAAAGTCAGAATTGAAAGTTAGACTCAAAACCAGTGTTTCCGAAAATAACACTTAACACATACCTTTTTTCATATATATTTGGTTTTCTTATCTCACATGTTTGTACACCGTTTTGTAGCTGAGATTTTTCTCTATCGATTCCGTGGTCAAATGCCTTAATTTAAAAATCACACCAAGTGTTTAAAAAAACCAAGTGTAGTCTTAACACTTGAGTTTTTTTTAAACACTTTGTGTGATTTCCTCAAAAATTATTTTCAACTGGTGTGTTTGACCACTGAGTCGATAGAGAAAAATCTCAGCTACAAAACGGTGTAAAAATGTGAGATAAGAAAACAAAATATATGAAAAAGGTATGTGTTAAGTGTTAAATGCAAAGTGTTATTTTCGGAAACACTGCTCAAAACTCTGACTTCCATTCTGCCTTTGACTATTGCTTTTGGGTAAAACATATAAAACTCAAACCTACTTTTTACTTCTGTTTTCTTTTCATTTAGATCAGACTCTAAAATAGGGTCTTTCAAAAAGCGATAAGTGTATGACCCTAGGTTTCTAGTTTTATATAGCCTAGTTTCTT
Organism: Ditylenchus weischeri; assembly: GCA_029231635.1. NCBI lineage: Eukaryota > Metazoa > Nematoda > Chromadorea > Rhabditida > Anguinidae > Ditylenchus > Ditylenchus weischeri. The sequence goes on from JAMRYI010000271.1 coordinate 56,755, forward strand.
TTTCCTTATTATCGCTAATGACAGGATCAAAAATAAAAATAAATAGAAACAGAAATATAATTTTCATTTTAGCTCGGTGAAAAAAGGATTCACAAAATTGTTTGAAATTGATGTTCAATTCTTCCTGCTCACGTTACGGCTCGTATTTCAAGCATCTATTTTAGTCAGACGACAAAGAACATTAAGGGAGCGCACAAAGAACATGTCAGACGAAAAAATAAGCTAACATAAGGCATGAAAAAAAGTGTCACAAGATATTTAAAAATTTCGTCTAAATTTTCTCTATAATAAAATATTTATTTTCAGAAAAATGGGTAGTCAATAGCCCTGACAGGTGACATCCTTAAAAATGAAGCGAGAGAAAAGCAGTAGTGTTACACAGGCTCAATGCCTACTTAGGTTTCCTTGTCGATTTTCAAAATAAAATCGAACAAGGGTGATATAAAAATTTAGCCAAGAGAAGTGCCATCTTTTTTTCTCAAGCACTTTTACGCGAAAAATGCACTTTCTATATAAAAAGTAGTACCTAAGCCAAGTTTTCGCACTTCAAAGGATGCCGCCTTTCTGCCCCATACCTATTGGACACTTTCAAAGAGACGCCCTAAACCTATTGGCCACTTTTGAAGAGGCACCCTATACCTATGGAGTTGTTTCGAAAGCAGTGGGTAGCTGGACCTTTTGGAATTTGAAAAATTGAGATGCCTGTACATTTTGGTGATAAATTTATTGTTCCGTGTAATGCCAGATTTGTTAATATTGTACTTCATATAGGGAAATAAAGAGTTATTCGGCTTGAGCCCAAAGATTACGTGAAACAGGAAGCACCTAACAAGTGCACCTTGATGTTTCATGAAGGTGATTCCTGGGTGCTTAATGGACAACTTTTCTCAAGCTACTGTATAGCTCTCGACACGCGAAGTTATAATCCTAATCACTCATAAACAAATTGTTGTCATCATAATCAGAAGTTTCTTCAATATTTTCTTCAAATGGTTCTTCCACTTATTCAGTTTCTTTCACTTGTTGTTCGTTTCTGGGCGACTTGAAGAGATTTGCGTGTTCGGTAACAGTATAGAATTCGATTACTAGCACAGAACCCCCCCCCCACCAGCGCAAAATTTACTTTTTTCAAGGGAAAAGACTCGTCTCATATTGATTCTTGTGCTCCCCCAAGGTAAAAAACTTAGAAAAATTCAAAAAAATTGTTTCTTAAACTCTGTACGCATTAAAAGAAGATTTTTTTTGTCAAAATTTTCCCTAAAGGTTTTGTATATTTAAACTCCCAAAAATATTCTTAATGTTTCCAAAATTTACATTGTAGATTATGAATTGTTTTGTTGCTCAGCTAGTTTACTCTGCGCCTAAACACAGGTTAAAAAACAGCAAGAGAACCTGGGGAACTGGTTCACAACGTGGACCCCAAAATTATTTTTCACAATATGGACCCTAAAATCAATGTTTTACATCCAGTGATACACAAAACGTCTTTAATAGCAATTTATTTATTCATCAAACACATCATAATTCCAAAAAAAACGAAACTAGTGGTTTTGGCGCTTTGTAGTCACCCCAAAAAATTGGGGTCCACATTGTGAACCAGTTCCGAACCTGGGCGCAAAAACCACCTAATTTGATATGAGTATCATATTGATTTTTGTGCTCTGAAACGGCACGGATAATCAGAAGTTTCTTTAATATTTTCTTCAAATGGCTCTTCCACTTATTCAGTTTCTTCCACTTCCTTTCTGGGCGCCCTGAGGAGATTTGCGGGGACGAGGAGTTGTTTCTATACGAGTAGGACGAGTTGTTTCTATATATTAATTTCTAAATATTTTTGTGTTTCTGTGCTCACATGTATTGGAACTATTGGAAACTACGTTTGAGTTGGCTTCCAAGAGTTGGGAGAATGGCTCAATGAGTTCTTCACCTCCAAAGATGCGGACTTCTTCAAACGCGGAATTTTCAAACTTCCAGAAAGGTGGGAAGAAGTCATGAACAGTGAAGGAGAATACTTGATTGATTTGTTTCATTGTTTTTACCTGAAAATTGTTGTGAAAAATAAAGTGTGATGTATCATTCAAAAGAGGAGAAACACAGCTACCAAACGGCATATAATATTTTTTTATTCATTTAAAAAATGAAAATTTATATCCCTTCTTAAAAAAACCGCACGAACTTATGCGACAACCCAATAAAATATGGTAAGTATCATTTTTTAAAATATTTTAAAATATTTTTTCAGTAGTAGAAAGAAAAACAAAAAATATGTATTTGTTCATCGCTAGAAAATCAAACACAAAATGCTGTGGTTAAATAGTTTCAATTGGAGTGGTGCAATCAATCACCCATTTTCGGCTGGAACTTTTCTTTTGATTTTCTCAAGGTATTGATATTTTTCGGTTGATTTTTTTTATCTATGCTATACAGAAAGCTGATAAAAATTAGCCATGCAACATGAGAATAAGAGCGAAGAACCATCCTGCTCTTCTGCATTATCCCCTGGAATAGTGGAGGAACGGGTCCAAGTGGACAGAAAAGCTTTAGAAACTATGATCACAGGTGAGTCATTTTTGTAGTGCTCAATAAATCCGAATGTTACTATTTTTCTCTTTTTTATAATGAATAATAATCAAATGGAAGCACACTGCAAAAAAAGTTTCTAATTTTTTACTAGCTTTAAAAATTGGAGAAAGTATGGGTTGTCCAAAAAGTTCGCAGAGCTCGGAACGATTACCGTATTTATTCTAATAGAACGACCTCAAAAATCCTCAAGACCAAACACATCCGCATCATATTCTTCATCAACAGCAGTAGTTTCTTTAATTGCTTATAAATTGGCTCTTCTTCTAAATATCCACATTTTGCTGCTTTCTTGCTGATGCGCATTTCAATAACAATACCACACTACGAAAAATTAGTCGGACCTTTTTTGCTGATTCCCGTTTTTTCGCAGTTGAATTTCCGCTGATGCAGCTGATCAAAGAAGTAATAAATCAGCTACAAAAGCGTGGTTGGTGAAAAAAAGTTTGCGGAAAAGTGTCGACCGCCACCTAAAAAGATGTTTTGAGTATGTTTTGGCAGCTGAAACGTCTAAAAAAGATGGTTTTGGGCATTTTTGAGCTGCGCCGTATAGTGCCACTTTAGCCGAATATTAAAAAAAATGCCGACCTAGTTCTACAACTCCATAGTGTAACCAGTGAAAAGTACATTTTTAGCTCACTTTATACAAAATATATACATAATACATACCGTATTTATTCTAATAGAACGACATGTCGTTCTATTTTTCAACCCCCCTCGACCCCTGTCGTTCTATTAGAGACTGTCGTTCTATTTTTAGACCTCCAAATTCCAGCTGAGATCAGAAAAAAAAATATAATATTTCAACAAAATATCACTATCACGCTTGAAACTTTCTTCTAAAAATCGATTTAAGAATAAATCAGTACATTTGCTGCTGCGTGGTCCGACGACTTAGAACGGGGATAATAGGCTTGAATCAGGTAAGCATCAACGTTATGGCTTCCATATATATACAAGCTGACGATGAGCTCTTTTGATATGCTTTCCTAGACTTTGATTATCCATATCACAAGGAATGGACCCTGACTGTGACCTGGGGTTGCGAAAATTTTTTGCGCGTATTCTTGTAGAGTGTATCCAAATCTTTTGTGAATGCCGAAGGAGTACCAAAGACTCCCCAAAAAGTTCGTTCTCGCCTTGGGTCTGACACTTTTTTAACTAGCTCTTTGAATGCTTTTGCCAGTTCTATTTTGATAGTTCGGTCCCAAATATCGCAAGTATTCCAATTTTGCGATCGTTTTTAAATTAAATAATTTTGCATCTAAAAAAGCAAACCTCGATATAACGACACCCTATTTCCTAAAAGAGGTGTCGTTATATCGAGGTTTTGCTTTTTTAGATGCAAAATTATTTAATTTAAAAAAAACGATCGGCAAAATTGGAATCCTTGTGATATTTGGGACCAAACTGTCAAAACAGAGCTAGCAAAAGCCTTCAAAAATCGAGGTAAAAAAGTGTCAGACCCAAGGCGAGAACGATATATCGAGGTTCGACTGTAAATCAATAAGCTTTTAGAGAAGTCAGAAAACACTAGCTGCTCCGGGTTTTCCAAAGCAAATGAGTTCTTTGAAAAAGTAATGCTTCTTTTGACAGTTCAAAAAAGTTTCATTTAAATATTCTTTTAAGGTGGAAAAAATCTTAGGAGTGGAAAAAGTGTGCTGGCCCACCAAACTTAAAATTGGTGCAAAAACAAAAAAAGGTAGATTTTTTTAATTTTTCGCTTTCACCAGTGGTTAGAATTTTAGATCCTTTCGTCAAAATTTTTGGTAGTCTAGAAGGTGTTAGACTGGCCAAAGCTATGATAGTGGCCAACTTTAAAAGCAATGTAATTTTTTGGTTTTTAAGCACCATCGCCATTGATGACAACGGTAGTTTCGAGTTTTTGAATTTGCGGGTGACAAATGTTTCACGCCAAAAACGCGGAATATATTTTTCAGAATTATTTTTTTATTTGCACTTATTTATTAGCTGAGTAAAAGCTATTTCTACCATTTGTAGGTTATGGTTTCATGGAACTCGACTAACAAGGGACCTACCCAAGCTGTCTTTTCGACGCGATTTCAAGAACTTTATATAAAATATTCGTCATGGTCAGTTTAATTTGTGAAATTTTTACGCTTTTTGCATATACCCCCCCCCTCCCAAATCCACTTTTTATCGACTTAAAATCACCTCAGGAGCTCTAAAAAGACATTATTTTTGAGTTCTAGTCAATAAAAAATTGAGTTTAGGCTGGGTCGTAGTTTGGGTCGCAAGGGACCAAAAAGGGGCCACTTTTGCACAAAAAAAAGATGTTGAACATAATTTTGAATACTGGGGCCTACCGCATGTAGAAACTTTGGCATGCATACATTTTTCATGCATCCAGAGTCACTTTCGAGTGATTTGTGTCTGAGGTATGTGGGTGTGCGCATCTCAACCACACTAAACCGACTATTTTACGTAGGTCTTGAAATCACGTCGAAAAGACAGCTTGGGTGGTTGCCTTGTAAGTTGTCCAATCTGGCATACTCAAGAAACGTCGGGCTCGACTATTAGATGTTGAAGAAATTTCAAATGCAAACCACAAAGTTATTCAAAAAATATTTTCCGCATTTTCGGCGTAAAAAAGCTGTCCAACGCGAATTCAAAAGTTCGAAATTGCTATTGTCACCAATGGCGATGGTCCTTTAACTTTCTATGCACACTTCTAAAAATAAAGATAAAAAAAATTATAAACAAATAAAGACCGACCTTGTATTCGTAGGTGAATTTGGATATTCCCGAGAGTTATTATCCGGAAAATTTGAAAGGGCCAGGTTTTTTTCAGGGCCAGGTTTTTAAAATAACTTTGTAACTGAAATAACCCATACCGTATTATCTCTAATAGGCTCCCCGGGGCTATTTTTTCCTATTTTTCAACCCTCCGAAAATCGGAAAAATGGGTCGATCTCGAAATTTTTGGATGCACATCCAACATCCAAAAAGCGGAATGGGTAGGGCTCGTGGGAGTTAAGAAAATGCAAAAAACAGCTCTGCAAAATATTTGCTCTGCCCCGAGATACAGACCCTCAAAGTAGAGAGGGGGCGCTTATTAGAGATAATACGGTATTTTAGTAATTTTTAAAAATTTTTTTGCGTTTTGCTGTATTTTTTTACTAAATTACGCAAGATGTTCTTTGCTTTAGAAAGACAGAATAACTCTAAAAATGGAGATCAATCACAGCGAGCACAGCTTTATAATTGGACGAGGGGGGAAGAACACTAGACAAATCATGCAAGATACTAATTGCCATATTGTAAGCACTATTTTCTCATTAGTCTTTCTCCAAATTTTCACATTTATAGCATTTTCCCGACTGTAACAAACAAGATGAGAGCATTAGAAATGACCAAGTTTCCATCGCTGGCTCTATTGCTCAGGTGGAAAAGGCTAGAGCTAAGTTGAGGGTGAGTTTAGTCATTTCGCAAGAATTTAGCTAATTACTTTGTGCAACTTTACAGTTGACCTCACCAATAATTATGCTATTAAGCATCCCAAGAGGCTGTATTCGCAGCTGTCTAGATATTTCTTCTATGCTACAGCACTCTTTTTTGCTGACAAATCGCATAGACATCCCTGATGTGTCCATCCATTTGTCTTACAACCCGCTGTCCAACTCTCTGGAAATACTTTTTAAAAGTTGTTCTGAACATGAGTCAAATTTGGTTGATGCTGTTGCTAAGATGTGCAGTTTGCTAGGAGCCTACGTATGAATTTTTTTAATACAAAAATCAAAAAATTAACAGTTTTTGTTTTGTTTAGCCCAATGAAACAGCCTGTCATCTCAATTTCAACCTCCGCCCAGAACTGCTCCACCTAGATTACGGCCTTCTCAGCCAAAACACCATAAGTTGGATTGCTGTGCGCACAAACACACAAATACACCTGACTCAACAACAAGGTTTTGCTGCCACTTTTCTGAGCATTGTAGGCTCGCCTAGAGGATTGTTAATGAGTCGACGATTTTTAATTGTAAACATTTTGGTTTTTATTTTTTCAAAAAGAGCTGCAAAACAACTTTAGGGTCTATTGCCAGTGGTTCTTCAATTCAAACATACTGGCCCGGAAAACGACTTTAAGTCATTTTGTGTGAAGACCATGGAAAATGAGCTAGAGATTAGGATTAATGAAAAATGCAAAGTTCTTAGCTCTCAACAAAACGCTTTTGAAAAGGTATTTATAGATATTTTTTCAAAAGAAGGACAAAAGCTTTTTACCTTACCAGTTTTTGAACCAATTTAATAGCTTCAAACAAAATCAAAACAACCCATCCAATTTTTGGAAATTTTGAAATTTTGAAAATTTAAAAAAAATTTCCTGGCGGCTAGGTAAGGAAAAACTAACCGCCTTTGTGAATGAGTTGATGGTGCAGCAAATGGAGTCATGAGCCACAGACGAAGCGCGTATCCACTGTCTCCAAGAATGATGCCTCGTAATCGACCACCTTCGTACCCGTCCCAGACATCGGGCGGAGAGAATCGCGGCCACTTGGTCCAAGACCGATGAGAACTTGTTGTTGGTGGCAATTTGGAGCGCTTCCCTCTGCAATTGTTCCAAACTTGGCTCCTTCTTCTGACGCTTGACAACGGGCGAGGCAAATGACGTATCCGGACGTTTGGCAGGAGATGGAGTACTGCCACAATCCTGAAACAAAATAAATGAAGGAAACACCATGACGGAAATCATACCGAGCCGACCAAAGACGTTTCGATACCCGAAGACAATCCCTTAAAGCTTGGACTCCCATCATAAAGAACTTGGACTTGCTCGAACAGTTGCTGTTTCTGCATCGGCGCACCTCCACCAGTCTTCGACGCGCTCCTAAATGGGAACAAAAGGGTCAATGGGACAAAACAACGATAAAGTGAGAGAAAAAGCACAGTCTTAAAGAAGCGAGCAAAACTCAACAATCCGCACAGCAATGAAAAACGGACGTTAAATTCGTGTTCAGCGAACTAAAATTGCCCTAGAAATGCTTTACGGGACAATATTTTGATAATCGAAAAAATTTTACCCTGCTACCACCCATGGTAAAAATATGCCTTGGTCCCCCCTGTTGTTTTTTACCCTTACCTCTACCTTTACCTCTAGATTTTATTAATATGGGTAGAGGTAAGGGTAAAAAGTAGAGGTAGCGGTAGGGGTAAATTCTTTATTAATACGGGTAGAGGTAAGGGTAGAGGTAAGGGTAAAAGGTAAGGGTAAATCGATTATTAATACCGCCCCAGGTGGGAACAATTTTGAGTGATGTTCCACGCACACTGTGACGTGTATGGAACAATTCCCCGGCGCACTGTCCCATATTTGGGACAACTCTCGTGCGCGCTGTCCCATGCATGGGACACCCAAATTCCTGCATAAATAATATTGTTTGCGTCTCGAAAAAAAGTACAAATCTTTTAAGAAAGTACAGTTACGTACCCTGCCTTAAACGAAGAATTCCAGCAAAGGTCCTAGCTAAAAAAATAGATTATGGTCGAAATTTATATTAAGGCTGTAAGAATTCTATCTGTTATCTTGGGACCACTGGAGAAATTTAATAATTTCGCTCTGGGGTGCACTTTTATAATGAAAATGGAAATTATAACTTTCTTATAGGTTTACACAATTAGAACGTTTGAAGCAAATCTTTATCGTGCTTACATAGCCCGTAATCAAATTCTCCAATTAAGTGAGGTCGAAGTTCCTTTTCCTGACGAATATTCCTGCATAAATAATCTTGTTTTGCAAGTTTTTAATAAATTTCGCTAAAAATTTTTACTTTATTAATTTTCCAGAATTAATCAGCACATTACAAAGCCGCCGCTATATATTGAGCGACCATATACCTTAAATTCTTTCAACGGCCAAACGAGTGAAACCATAGAGACAATATATGTAACAGAGACACCGGTTGTAATATTAATCTTAATTAGAAAAACTTAAATAATGCTGTCATTAAGCCTGATATACCATCAAACGCAGCCCCCAATTCTCCAGACCCAAAAGAATCACCTATTGCGGCTTCCTTATTAGCGAGTGCCAAAAATATTAACATTGAAAAAGGGTTTGATTTATTTAATTTCAAGCTTTAAAAGCTCTTAACTAGAGTGTTACACAGTTAACTCAAATTTTCAAAAAGTTTTGACCTTTTTTGATGTTTTTATGTGCATTTTTTTACAAAATTTTGAGTATGTGAGCACCTTGCAACTGAAAGTCTATTTCAGTGGCTACACAGTGGTGTAAAAATTTCTTCATTCAGTTCACAAAAATGATGGGGAAAGAGTGGATTTGACCGTCCTCTGACCTATCAGCGGAATTTGTTACGCCGCGCGACTTGAACGAATCGGTGATAATCTTCTTTGAAAGGCTGTTCCAGGCTTCGACGATCCACTCGAGGTTCAGTGATTCGTTTTGACTTTTTCCTGAAACAATGAACTAGGACGTAATATCTGTCAATGTGAAGTCAATGAGACAGCAACATACTGAGCTGCTTCACCCATTCCTGCTTCACCCATTCCTGGACCATTTTTCTGTTCTTTTTGTAGTCTTTATCACAAAGTCTATTGAAAAAAAATTGAAAAGCACCAATTTAACCTAATTTTATTGAATTTTTCTCAAAAACGGTGTAGATAAAATGCCTAGGGGTGCGCTTCTATTAGAGAGTGCGCTTCTAATAGAGAGTGCGCTTCTATTAGAGAGAATACGGTACTCAAAATTTTGTAAAAAAATACACATAAAAACATCAAAAGGTCAAAATTTTTTGAAAATTCGAGTTAACTGTGTAACAACACTACTCTTAACCAAAACAAGAAAATGTTGAGCAAGTAAATCTATGCAATTTAGCAATAAATCTGAAAAATATCCTATTTGGTTGAAAAATACCTGAACTTGTTGAAAAGTCTTTGCTTTAGGCTGAATTGCTCTTGCTTTTTGTTCATTAGTTGATGAATAGTTGATTATTTAACAAGTTTCATGAATAATTTTTCAAAAAGCTTCAAAAAACAATTTCGTAGTTCTGAAGGGTTAAGTGTGCTCTACTTGTTTTTTTGGTTCTTATCAATCTCATTACAAAATTTTTTGGTGATTTAAAAATAGTATGGTTGCCAGTTGATACCATGGTCAGTTTATACTGGTCAGTCAAATTCATGGTCAGTTGATTTTTTACAGAAAAATAGGCATTCTCTACCTAAATCGGGTATTTTTTCAACAAAATCGGACACTTTTCAGCCTGAAGCGGACTGTTTTCAACAAAAGCAGCCTTTTTCAGCAAAAGCGGAAAATTTTTGACTTTTTTAAGCAGAACTCAAAAAGAGGACATTTTTCAGCCAAAAGCGGACATATTTAAATCTCTTCCGCAATTTAGTGACTTTTGGAAAGCTCCAGGTGTGGAGAGACAGTTTGGTCTTAATCGAGACAAAATGTTGTTGAAAGCTAGTAAAGGTGATTTTTACACTACCTATTTGAAAAAAATTAAAAAACACGCCCAATTAAGCAATTTACACAATGAAACCAGAGACAACAAACACCGAAGACCGCCAACCCACGGATTTCTGGTCTGGTTATGGTTTTTCCAACTCACTGCCAGCTGAAATTCTAAAAATCGGTCTGTCTAAAAACATTTGGGCTATAGACGATCAGGATGTTGCAAATGAAAACAACTCAAACTGCAAGCAACCATCTTTAGTCCAAAAACAAGAGCCTAAGCTGTCCAAAACCCGGCCAATAATTGGAAGGAGTTTCAGTGATTTTGACCGAAACAGAAGTCACTCTGAAAGAGAGGTTTGATATTTTCACATCTATTTCTACTAAAATTTTCTAATATAGAGCTCATTGGGCACATCAAGTCCCATGAATGCGCCATTAGCATCAGTAAAAGAAGAGGATGAATTTCATGAAACTTCTTTGCCCCAAAGACCAATAGCATTTTTGTTTGATCAGGATCATGAAAGCAATTTCACCTCAGACGCACCTCAAAAGAAACATAGTAAGCAAAAAATTTTTGAAAGTTTTTACCGTTTTTATTGATTATAAGGGACAATAAGTGTTTAACACAATTAAAATTTGACGCTACTCGTTTTTACCAAAACAACCCCACGCCGTCCCCGGAAAAAGCTACTCAGTTCTAACCGAAATTTCGTTTTTTATTCCAAAAAAATTTAGATAAATTTTTGGAATTTTTTATTGCTTGTATATGGAAGGTGGTTCAACTTTGTTGAATACAGTCACACCTCGATATAACGTAACCCCGGTATAGCGTACCCCTTGATATAACGTACTCCTTGAGACCATTTGGTTGGATTTACTTTAAATTACAATAAGTTTACCCCCGCTATAACGTACCCCTTGCAGATAACACTGATCTCTACGTTACCCTCGCTATAACGTACCCTTGAAAAATAGTTACCAATTTAATACAGTTTTTGCTCTTTTTCTGCTTCTGCAATGTTTTCTGTAGTCATTGCAAGTTTCCCTTTCAGTTTCGATGAGTACTCTAAAGCCGAAACGTCAAAACGTTTTTTCTCCGCTAGCCATTGTTGTTTGCGGAATTGTTATTGTTCAGCTTATGAATAAAATCACTTGAATATTTTACAAACCCTTGATATAACGTACACCTGTCATCTATTTGGTTTCTGCCCTCGATATAACGTACCCCTTTACCCGTCCCCCAGAGGGTACGTTATATTGAGGTATGACTGTACAAAAAAGGTTGTTGGAAAAAACATCATTTAAATTTACACTCCGGATCAAAAATTTTTAAAAAAGCAGTTTCAGGAAAGCTATTATGGCTCTATATGCGTTATCAATTTTAAAAAAAGATGCCTTGGTCCCCCAAGCTGATTTTTTATAATTAAAAAATATTAAAAGTTTCAAAACCAGGGTTACGATATCTCCTTATTTATAAGATTTGTCCTTATTTCGTGACTCTAAATCTTATTTTTTTGCAGATTCTACGTCAAAATCGTATTTTTTAGCATCAAAAGAGCAAAAAGCAGTGGATAAAATAGCATCTTTAGCTAAAATAACTTGAAATGCCCTTATTTTAAAAATTTTGAGATCCTTGCTCAAAACCCTTTTTTAACTTTTTCAAGCTCAGGCAAGGTTACGCAATTTCTTATTTTTTAAAGCTTTGAGCAACATTTTTGAGTCCATCCCAATATACGCTGGCCTACCCTTGCCAAGCTTGCTAAGCCTTAATTTTTAAATTTGTATCACACAAAAGCGCATTAAAATGCTTTTTGGAGACATTTGGCAGAACAGAAAAAAAATATCTTGGAGGACCAAGGTAGAATTTGAAATTATCAATATTGCCGCTCTTGGTATGAAATTTGTTGCAGATTTTGCTGCTTCAACCAGCTTTTTTGAACCTTCCACCACCTTTCCTGGAGATATTGTGTGGGACATAAGAGTGTTTCATGATCCCTCTATAGTGCTCACACAGGTGGGCTGCAAGGAGTATTTGCCTCAATTTAGGGATCAAGAGGTGTGCTAAAAAATTAATAGACAAAACACAACAAATCATTTTTAGATTGACATGCAAGCTTTTTTGCTGCTTGACGAAGCTAATTTAAAAGATATTGGCGTTTCAACTATAGGTGCTAGAAAAAAGATTTTCAACGCTATTTTGCGTAAGTTAATTTATCTATAAAACATTTCGTTGAATAAATTACACGAATTTAGGGCTTCGAGAGTCAGCCAAGAAATCCGGAAATATATTCTAATTTTTTAATAAAGAATTATCCGTATAAAGAATTTTTAGGCTCCACCCAGACTCCCGCGTATTAAACTTTCAAAGATTTCCACAACAATTATTTTCATTTTAACCTGTAGTTTTTTTATACTCAAAATGACCGCTAGAATCTAGCAAACATTTTGGTAATCAGAAATTCCAGAGTTCATATTTAAAAGCTTGAGAAATCAAAAAAAGTAAGTCGCGTAACAGCGTATTACGCGGGTCGAGTGACGTAATAAGCTGTTACGCGACTTACTTCTTTTGATTTCTCAAAAATTTATATATGGACCACAGAAGTTTTGATTACCAAAATGTTTGCTAGATTCTAGCGGTCATTTTGAGTATAAATTACCGTATTTCCTCTAATAAGCGCCCCGGGGCGCTTATTTTTCAACCTCTCCTTAAGGGGGCGCTTATTAGAGCAGGGGCGTTTATTGGAGCGGGGGCGCTTATTATTCAAACTCTCGGCGCCGAAAGCCGGCGAAAGTTTAAGAGAAAATAAATTTTATTCAAAATTTTATAAGAACATAAATCAAACAAACGATCAGACAATAGGGTAGCTTGGGTTAATAACATTAAGATCATCCTTTTCAAAATGAAGAGATTCGTCGCTGATGTAGCCATTTTCTTCGTCCTCTTCCTGGTCCACTTCTTCCGCCCTAGCCGCCTGTCGAACCGAATAGCGCGCCACCAGCAGTTCAAACTGTCCCTCCGAAGGGGCGCTTATTAGAGGAAATACGGTACTACCGGTTGAAATTAAAATAGTTGTTTGGGGAAAACTTTGACTCGAGTTACGCCATAGTCTGATTAGTGCCTTTATAAAAAGCTCATATAAAAAATTTTGAATTTTTATCACCTGTGTGAGGGAGTCCATGACGAACTTTTTAATGTCTTTTTAATGAATAAACAATTATTACCGTAATTATTTTAATAGAAACCCCGTGGTTACTATTTTTCAATCTTCTAAAAATCTTGAAATTGTCAATCAAAAATAACCATAACTCTGAAATCTTAGTCAAAAATAGGGGAGGGGTGGTGGGTGGTTACTATTAGAGACGGGGTTTCTATTAGAATAATTACGGTATATAAATTCTTTTTTATATTTTTACAAAATTTACAAATATATACAATTAGAATTATCTTTATTAAAGATATTAACGAAATGAATTATATTTGAACTTTTATTATTATTGTATTTGTTTGCGGAACTGTTGGAAGTAAACATCTGCCGATTGTGAGAGTTTTATTAGTTTTACACTTCTTGCTTTTTCCACCTTCTTTAACAAATACAAAAAAGTTGTTAGGGTTGCAACAATGTAGAAGTTGACTATCTAAAAATTTAATATTGTAGTATTTTTATACAATTTATACAATTTTCTTTTGTCTTTTATTCTGCTTCGGTGACTAACATCCTCACTTTTCTAGCTTTAATACTGCTACTTGGATCGTTTTTCACCGATCCTTGGACCTACTTTGGGGGAGGAGAAGATTAGGACATTTCAAACTGGGCCATATCAAATTGGAATTACAGTCGAGTCTCGATTAACCGACACTCGATTATCCGACACGCTCAGTTAACCGACACTTAAAAAAATCTTGTTTTGTTGGAAAGTCCGCGGCTCCTTTGCATCGGGCTGTGGAAACTCAGATATGGATCGAAGAACATTTTCCAAATTTCATCAAAGTTGACTCTCACTGGGGGACAATGCTGCTATCAAAGGTGACTGGCCGCCAAACTCTCCCGACCTGAATGTGATGGATTATTTCGTGTGGCCATATCTGCAGTCGAAAGCGTGCTTCAAGCCCCACAAATCAATCGCTGCACTCAAAGCTTCACTGGTGAAAGAATGGGATGCAATTCCGCAGAAGATGATCCAGAAAGCCATTGACAATTTTCCAAAAAGGCTCCGTTTATGTATTGATGCCAATGGTGGTCATTTTATTGAATAATGCATATTGATGATATATCGTTTAAAAGAGGAAGAACAGGGCTACAAAATGGTACTGAGATTTTTTATGTGTGATAGAAAAATTGATAAGATATAAGGCTTTTAAAATCCATTCCGAACTTATGTTCCACCCGTTAGAATACTTTCAAATCTTTTTTGTCTCGAGTGGAATTCAACCTATCTTGTAGCGCGGGAGCAGCGCCACAAAATACAATAAAATTTAGGATGGCCAAAGCGGAAAAAGGAGGTTCAAAATAGATTTCTTTCTTAACTTAACAATTTTCCAAAATGTCAACTTTTCAATCATTAGCCCATTTTTCCAAACTTTTCAAGCCATTTTGAAAAACCCTTACGGACGTTAGAAAGCGCTTTTAATGAGGAGTAAAATGAGCTATTATGAAGTTAGGGTTGATTACAAAAAAATTGGAGCTAGAAGCATTTCAAGTTGAGGAGTGATGAAAAGTGGCATATAATGACTGACCAACTTCAAGCGGTTATTTCTCGGCTTTTATAAACTTTTTTTAAAAAGAGTCCAGTTGTTTTGAGCTCCCCAGAGTTGAGACTAAAAGATAAGAATAGAAGAAAAATTTTCATTGTTCCGTCATGGCCAACTCTTCTCGAGCAGTGGTCCATTTTTACAGATTGTGTCTTTTAAGACGCTGTGATATTTTGAAAATAGACAACTACTCAAATTTCTGCACCGACATCCAAATTTTGACTCCACTAGAGTCGATTTACTGAAATATGTCTGGAAACCCACAAAAAACTCTTATTTAAAACATTCTACTTCTCAGAAAAAATTTTAAAATTTATCTTTTTTAATATTCTTACCAAGGTAGTAAGTTCAGCAAATAAGCTATAAGCTAGAGAGTCAGGAAAAGTAATTAATATTTTTCCAGTTGCAAACACAACAAGACAGCTTAGAAAAATAAAAGAATGCACCAGTGCCAAAGGGAAAATTAATTGTATAGACAGAAGATTTTCTTTGATTTGATAGGACGTTTGCAGGTTGTAGTTGGAAATTTTACTAAAAATTATAAATAGAAAAAATATAAAACACAATAGTCAAATATTTTGTAACGTTTTTACATGTTTTTCAAAAAATGTGTTATAATGCTTCCTTAAGACCGTATTTTTTTAATTTCTGTCCCAAATGTTCGTAGTAGACTTTTGGGCACACGTTAATAATAAAAATATTCAAATCAAAAAATATCAGTTGACGGCTTTGGTAGCCGTGTTTTTTGTTGTGCAAAACTACTAATAGAAAGTTTCCCTACATTAAAAAGGCTGTACCTGAAAACACACCCCAAGATACTGATTTCCCGCAGTAAATACATAACATGAATATTTATCGGTGTTTTTACAATTGTAGAATTTATTCTTTTGGATCAACATGTAGTCCTGAATCTTTAGTTTTTGATGAGCTATCAACTGGTTCGATGTGATGTGTAAAAGTGAGAGAACTAATGGTTTTGAAAAACAAAACGTAGTTTTAGAAGAACAGATTTTTCTCGATTTTTTAACACATAGAGCCAGTTGGTAGCTCATCAGAAACTTGAGATTCAGGGCCACATGTAGATCCAAAAAAAATAAATTTTACGATTGTAAAAACACCGAGAAATACTCATGTTTATGTATTTACTACGGGAAATTAATTCTAGCCCATTAATTGCATTGTGTTTTTGACATTCTTTTTGAATTCTGCTTTCAGGCAAGTAACCACCCCTTTTGTAGCTTACCGTATTTTCTCTAATAAGGCCCCATGCTCTAATAAGGCCAGAACCCTCGACTTTGAGGACCTATATCTCAGCCCAGAGAAAATAGTTTGCAAATCTGTTTATTGTGTTTTCTTAACTCCCACGAGCTCAACCGATTCCGCTTCCTCAATTTTGGTTGAGCACCCAAAAATCTCGAGATCGACCTCAAATTTTTCTGATTTTTGGGGGTTTGAAAAATAAGGCCCCATGGGGCCTTATTAGAGAAAATACGGTATCTTACTGGCTACTAATTAAGGGTGCCGTATTTTTACGACGGCACTCTATAATAGAACACCACTCTCTAATAAAACGTTACCCTTGGGAATTTTGACCTATACCGTAATTTTATCTGCCTTCTCTCAAATCAATTGCTCTGGATGATGTCAATTACAAAGGGAAATGCGCACACATTGGTGATGAAAGTGGCTTACAAATCCTGCTGTTCGTTGCTTTCAATGTCAATGACGAAGAAGAGAATGAAGCAGCTGAAGAACTTCAACGTGATGTGGAACTCCTTCTTGCTGGTGGAAAAGCTGTTCGTATGTTTCTACCAGTCACCTTATTTATTGTTTTCATGTAATTCGTTGTTTTATTTTCTAGGTTGTTTTATTTTCTAGGAATGGCCGATGAAAAAGTGTTGGTGACAAAGATCTATGGCTTGAAAATCGTTGATGAAGCTCAAAAGAAGTTGAAGCGCCTTAACAACTATGAAGAGGTGAAATTGTCCTCTCCTCCATTAGCCGAGAAGCCACGTCGCTTACCTTACTTCTAAATACAGCATCATCTCCATTTCTTCGTTAAATTGATTTGTCGTCGATAAATTTGTTGTTCTGTCTTTTTGCATCATTGGATGAGCTCACATATAGCTCCTATTTTTACGTTGTGCTAATGGTTGCATTTCTGAACCGTAAAAAATTTGAAAAATAGCTATTTGTGGTACTGTAGAATACCCGTTATACTAAATGAATTTTTTTGTTAGATTTCTGTTTTGTGATGTAAAGTCAATGTTTGTAAACGTATTGAACCTCAAAAACGTAGAAATTTAAGCCAGGATAGAAAATCAGAGTGAAAATTTCTTGAAGAGATTCTTTTTTTCTCGAAACAAGCATTTTTGTAAGAACTTTTTTCAGATAGCATTTTTTGAAATATGAATTTTTGTGAGACAGAGTGTTTTCTTAATAATGTTTATGCGAGTTTTGATATAAATTGCATCGAGCAGCGCGGTGGCAAGCGGGTGTCCGCCGCAGGCTGGACGCCCAACGCGAGCTAGTTTATCTAAATTTTATCTATATTTATCTAGTGCTTATTTCCATTTGAAAGTGATAAAAAAAGTTTTGACTGAAGTTTTCAAAAATAAAAAAGATGGCGCTAGTGTAATATACATTTAGGCTCAGACCCTTAGGTCTTAGGCTAATATGAGCTTTTTCAAAAAAAATTCGAAAATGGTGGTTTTAGGAACCCATAAAGAATATTAAGGGGAAGGGGGTGGTGTATGGATATATTCCACTAGCGTCAAAAAGATTATGGGTCTCAAAAAACAATTTTTTTTAAATACGATTCATACACTGTTAATTCCTGTTATCTAAGCTTTTAATGTAAGCTTTCTAAAGAGATATCATTTATTAGAAAACATGCTTGTTATTTGCTCATAAAGTTAGTTAAGAGATGTTGATCTAGAAATGAAAAAGCACTTTCAAAAATTGAAAGATTTTTCGACCCTAGTATAGAATACTACCCAAACTTAAGTAAAGAGCACCCAAATATATGTTCCAGACCCCAGAAAAAGTGCGTAAAACACTTATTAGTCACAACTTCCATACGCTGGCCTACCCCTAAGCCTAAGGGCTAAGCCTAAACTTGTTGTTGCAAAGGGTAGTTACAACGATTTTTAGAAGGTCTGATTTTGAGGGGGTATTCTATACTAGCGCCGATTTTTCTTTTATTATCTCAAAGTTTTTTGTATTTTTTAAATAAAAAAACCAACGTTTTATTTTGACAGTTAATATAGTGACGTAAGTAAAACTCAGCAAATGTCACTAAAATATCTATAGACAGTAAAAAATTGTCCAAAACGCGTAATTTGTCAGAGGTGTAAGCAGAATGTGGGCTGCATTTAGACTTGACAATATTGAAGTCTTCGCTGCAGAATATATAGTAAGTGTAGAGCATAGTAAATGACATCTGAAAACGAATAATTTTTTTATTAAATCTTAATATTTTCTCGATTTTGGAAAAACTAACCATAAGAAGTACTGCCAAAATGCCTGCTTTTGCAGATCGTTTTTCGTAAGCATTTGCATATAAACTAGCACAAATTCTATCTAACGAAACAGCTGCATGAAAAAATGTAAATCCAATTACACACATAATTGTAGGTATCTTCAAAATGGCACACATCCAGCCGACAGTTGTGTAGTCACAAGGATCATTTAAGTAAATGAGGTAGAAAATCTTAAAAACTTTTTTTATATAATATTCGTCTGCTGGCCATAGTGGTTCATTTTTTTTTAATTTGGACGGCGTCCCGTCCGCCGTCGCGTCTAAAACGTCAAAAATTTTGCCGGCAGTTCTTCGGCCGGCCGGCCGAAACCCGGCCGAAACCCGGCCGTCCTGGACGAGATGGGGACGGGCTCGGCCGAACGGCTGGACCACTATTGGAAATACTTATTTCTTAATAGCATTGCTATCCAGTAATAAAGTCTAACTTTGATTATAGTTTTTAAAGTTGCAAATTAAATTTATTTGTCTATCAGTTGCTTTTGACTTTTTTCTTTTTTTATTGATCCAAGGGAAAAGGTCTTTTTGCTGACTATTATGCTAATGCATTAGTCTAGCTAATGTACAGGATGTGTCAAAAAAAACTTGACCATCTTGCCTTGCCGATTTCCGAATTTTCGGGCCCTATCCTACAGAAATTTCCAAATTCACTTAGAACTAATTACTCAATTACCTACGCCTTCCGCACATATTTATTTACTATTAACAGACACGAAAAAAACATAAAAGAGAGATTGCTATTAAAAATGCTTTCCTTCTGCTTCACTATACGCACTCAAACTTCTTGGAGTCGGCAGAATTCTTCTTAACCAGGCGTGCTTTTTTTTGAGCTGTTTTTAGAGGCAAAGAATCCTGTAAACTATTATTTATATACAAACAAATAAAATTGAAAAAAACGCTACTAACCTGTGGAACTTGAAAGAATTTCCGATAAAGCGACGAAATAATAAAGGCAGGAAACCAATCGCTTCTTATTGCGACACATCGGAATCGGACAGACGAAAGCAGTTAGAATTTCTTTTTTTCTGATTTTTGCCATTTCCTAAAATTGTCAGAGAGTAAACACAGGCATGACAGTCGTAAAAATTTGTAAATACAATGACACAAAAAATCATAAAAAAATTTGAAAAATTAAAGAGTGGTCAAACTTTTTCGACACACTCTGTATTTGTTTCTGTTTTTGGCGATTATGTTTTTGATCTGCTGGAAGCATCGCTTTCCACTCTTGTGTTGTTGAATATATATTTTTCAGTTGCAATAAAATAATATTTTTTGATCGCCTATTTCTTCTAGTAGGCCGACATGTGGGGTTATTTTTCGATAACCCGAAAATCTGAAAAAATTTGGGTCGATCTCGAGATTTTCAGGTAAAAATCTAAAATCGAATAAACGGAATCGGCAGAGCTCGTGGAAGTTAAGGAAACGCAAAAAAGAGCTTTGCAAAATATGTACTCTGTCCTGAGATAAAGACCCTCAAAGTGGGAAGTGTCGGGCATCACTTATGTCGCCAAGGATGACAACCCAACTAATGTGCCTGAAGCACGCTCTATTGAAGACTTCTGGTCAACTTTGAAGGGGAATGTTTACATCAATGGTTGGAAAGCCGAAAATGTCCGTCAGCTCACCAATCGCATCAAAGTGTGTTTGAGACAAAATGCCACCGGAGCTTGTACAGGAGTTGGCAGAGAGCACAAAGAAAAGGATTGATAATATTCGAAGACATGGAGTTGTTGAAAGCCAGTAAGATACTATTTTGTAGCATTTTGTGTGCTCTTTCTAATGAGATATCGTTTGCATAAAAGTGTTAATAAAATTTTGTTTAAAATGCTTGTCAAAGGCCAGTCCAGATTTTGCCCTACCACCCGTTAATAATAATAATAGAAGAAAAGAAGTTTCCTTAAAGGTGAATTTCGATTTGGCCAAATTTTGCCCAATTGACTATTTTTGAACTATTTCTTAGTTAAAATGTTCGAATTTCTAACAACAAATAATATTACCACGTCTCTGAAGTTTCCAACCAAATTAAATACAGCATAAGTCACGTAGAAAAATAAGCCTCCGAGAAAAATAATCTAAACTTTTTACAAACGTCAATACTTTGGTTTTCGCACTTTTAATTTTCATGGTCATGTTCATATTAAAAAAATTTTTAGCAACCAGCTCGTTTTGGTCTGAATTTCAGACTCTGAAAACAAGCTTTTCATTTATTATTACCCAGAAAAAGAGAATTGAGACAACAAATATTGAAATGGGAAGGAAAAAACTTTTAGCTACTTTCGAGCAAAACAAAAAATAATAATAATTTAGTTTTTGTTTGCTTTCCCAATATTTTTTGTCTCAATTATCCTGTTTTCGATGAAAAAAGCGTTAAGATGTTAGTTTAGCCGACGGATCTGCTGCAGCCGACCAGTAAAATTAAAAACTTATCATAAAAGTATCGAAACACTTACTTTTAAATTAGCGTGAAAAATAAAAATTTTCCTCCTCCTATCACTTAATATCTTCAAACATGCTATAAAAAGGACAATAGCTAGCGCGGCCGATAAGCAATGTAATAAATGAACAAAAAATGAAGGTGTAGATTTAGCATATATGAAAGCTGCAGTACAGTTATTCATCGGCGCAGTTATCACTGAAGACATTTTTAGCTTAAAAAAATTACTAATAAAGCCTGAACAAATAGTTTAAAGCCTAAAAGTGTATGAGACATTTGAGTTAGTAGCGCCTTTTTTATCAACCCTTGTTTATTATTATTCAAGTGTTTGCACTTAAATACATTTCATTGTTTCTTTTTCTTATATTTACTACAAAATTTGATTTATTGGATGGTGAAATCTGCATTATGCGAAAAACGTATTTCTAGCAAAATATATTGACCAAAATATTTTTTCAGAAAAATCTAAAAATTATACTTTGTGAGAAAGTGATTTGCTAGATAACATATTTTTTGATAACATATTCGAAAAATCTTGCGATATGATAGCAATAGAGAATGGCAAATGTTTTAAAATTTTCAACACATAATAATAACAATGGCTCTGTCAGTTCCTCGTTAAACTTGTTACGCCAGACCATTTCAGTTTAATTCGATTTTTTTACTTCACAATTATATTTTTTGCTTTTTCTAAGACCAGATTTTTTTATACTTTTAATGTACTTAGCTGTTTTAGATTGTAACCAAGCTCAAAACGTAGTTAACAAGTCCACAGAAACACAAGCAGCAGCCTGCCTAGAAGATTTGTGCATCCGAAGTTGAGTCAAAAGAGAAGGAGTATTTTTCATCTTTTTGTCACAACTGTGTCCATAAATTATTATTTCAGACATAGATTCGGCCTTGATAGCGTCCTTTTTAATTCGGCGATGTCTATCAATAGCTTTCTTCATCTCCTGATGCGTCGACTGTCTTGTCTTATGGCAGCAAATTCAGTGGTAATTGCTTCTTAGACTGTGCTTTTTGCTTAAGACTGGTTAGCCTTTCAGGTTTTTTCTAGTTTTGCGACCATGAAATCTCTTCTGCTAAACCAATTAGTGGGCGTTCATACCAATGTAAAAAATAAAGTTAGAAGTTTTAGCCCGCGTTTTTCTTCGACCTGTGATGTATGGACCAATAGCGGAACGATGAATGCCTATCTGGGTTGGTGTACCATATTTTTTCTAATAGCTCCGGTGGGAGTTATTTTTTGGATGCCCGAAAATCGGAAAATTTGGAATTCGATCTCGAGATTTTTGGGTGCTCAACTGAAATCTGAATAGTGCAATCGGTAGAGCTCGCGGGAGTTAAGAAAATGCGTAAAACAGCTTTGCAAAAAATTGACTCTGGGCTGAGATATAGGTCCTCAAAATTAGGGGGAGTTATTAGAGCAGGAGGAGCTGTTAGAGGTAACACGGTATTTTGTTTGGATTGTATGTTGTCAGTTTATTTCAGGTGTTACCTTCCATTATTGCAATTTAGCATCTACTCTTCGCTACATATGTGTTGGACTTCAACAGATAAATGCCACCACACTGCAATGCATTCTTATTCGTGTGCAAGCTGAGAAAACTGTCACTATTTCAGGCTCTATGAGTATATCAAAGCTATATACAGATCGTTGCATTAGTTTAAGGTATTCTTGTAACTTTTTCGGCAAAAAAGTATTAAGTTAAGAAGTTTTGTTATAATTTTAGTGAAAAGCAATTGAAAGCTGATATCGAAAACTAATCTTTTTATTTAGGTCCGATTCGATTAGCCCTAAAAGAAAACGACGCTAAACACCATGAATGAGCTCAATACCACACTAAATTAACTGCATGGATAATTGGCTGCAGAGAACAAACAGATAGAAATCAAAAAGCGATTGTGTAAGCAGGCGCTAGGTCATGGATTCTAGAAACTTCGAAAAAGGTGCGTAATGCCTCATCCTCAGGGATAGATCCTTTTGTCAAGCAAAGTTTGAGTGGAAATATTCATAATAATTTTGTATAATTTTTATTTTTTGTTATTAGTTTTTAAACAAAAATTTTTTTTGTTTCTTTTCTCCGTATCTATCATCAAAATCTGTGAAATAGCTGCTTGTTCCGTAAGCCTTGTATTAGCTACACCTCCTTTTTCTAGACACTTTTTCATTTCTTCTCCGATTTGAAATGTTTTTTATGAGGCTACAGTCAAGTCTCGATATAGTGCGACCTTTCGGGACCGGCTTCGAGTCACACTATATCGAGCGATCGAAATTGATTTCAAATTGGAGTTGTCTTTTACTTTTTGTTATTTGACAGCTAAATGGTGGGTTTGCAAACAGATTTTGTAGCAAAAACACTCAAATTTTGTTTTTAGCTGAAAATGTCGTTCTAAAATTCTTTAAAAAGTCGATTTTTATTGAATTTTCAGAAGGCGATTGCGGTCAGAGTCGCACTATATCGAATTTTACTCGAACTATATCAAGGGTTAACTTTGTCGACTTTTCCAATCGGCCAACCAAATCATTTTTACAATCGCACTATATCGCGACCCGCATTATAACGGGGTCGCACTATATCGAGACTTGACTGTATTAAGAAATATTCAAAGATATATAATCAAATCGTTGACGTGATGAACTGTTTTTATTTGTAACGTTGTGATAAATCACTATTTGTTTATTGGGTTAGAAATTTTCAAAATGTCCTACTACTCTGACGTTCTACAAGCTACACCATAAGAGTGATGATTCGTTGGAACGTTAAGTTGATTGCTTGTTTTCCGAATATAGAGTTTTGTCGGATATACTCGTAGGTAATATGATTGTTTTCTGTACTCAGGTAAGAGCGAATGCTTAAATTGCTTGCAGATATGCCGATATGTCGAAAAATAGAAGGGCACTCTTTAATAGAAGGACAAGGGTCGAGGGGGTTGAAAAAAAGGGCATGTCCCTCCGTTAGAGAGAATACGGTAACTGCTTAAGTTTGAGCTTGAGTTTTGGAAACACTGGTGTGAACTCAAGTCGACACGGCAACCATACATCTTCTACTTTTAGTGGAATTTGTCTCGCCACAAATTCTACTAATAGTAGAAAATGTCTGGTCGCCATCGACACTGAATCTCACACTTGGTAGAGTGTCGAAATGAATGCGGACTTATAGATTTTGGCCGGACTATACATAAGTGATCCAAAATGAGTTATGACCACTTTTTCGTGTTTCTCGACCCGAAAACCCATATAAAATGTGTTTTTAGGTGGGGTCGGCACTTTTTGAATTTTTTTTGATCTAAATGTTGACTTTTTGTCTTGGGGGGAGCAAGGTGAATGGTATTGAAAGGTGGCTGGATACCCTTCAATGGTATTCTACCCCGTTTCGGTCCCTGGAGCTGGGCAAAAAGATCTTCTAAATGAATTTTTAATCAAGGCTCTACCTCGAAATTATTTTTAAGGTAGTGAGTGCGCGCATCTCTAACCCACCAAGCCCCATGCGCCTTCTTCGGGGGCACAGGTGGCTTGGTGGCTTGGGGTTGAGATGCGCACACCCAAATACCTTGGACACAAATCACTCGGAAGTGGCTCAGGATGCATAAAACATATATGCATATCAGAATTTCTTTATGCTGTAGGCCCCAGTTATAAAAACTATGTTCAAATTCTGTCCTTTTTAGTCTTTTTGGGGTATCTATGTACCCTTTACAGCTAAATCACCTTGGTCCCCAAGGCAAAAAGTCAAAATTCAAAAAGTACCGTTTCCCACCCAAAACTTTTTTTTCCATAAGTTTTCGGGGTCGAGAAACACGAAAAGTTGGTCAAAATTCATTTTTGGATTACTTCACAATTGTATAGTTTAGCATAAATCTTTATATAAAAATTTTGGTACTTTCCTGTTATCTCGAATCATTTTTGGATGTATTAGTTTGTACCAATTTCACATTTCAATTTCTTTAGAAATGAATTTGTTTGCACCCACAGCAAGTCGAACGAATGTGGGGCTCAGCAAAATGGCGCAACGAAAAACAAAGAGGAACCAAACGGGACATGCTTCAGAGCTATCTGGCTGAATTTATGTCGCCAGGAAATGGAGACGAAGATCCCTTTGAATGGTTGTTGAAGAATATCTCGAAAAATTGGCCTCCGAAAGAAGATATTTAATTGAAATTACATTGTTCGTTGCGCAAAAATGTGTTAAATAAAATGATTCGAGATAACAGGAAAGTACCAAATTTTTTAATCACATGTTAATAGCTCATTTAGAAGCCGTGTATTTTATACACATGATTGTAAAGTCGATTGTACAGGGTGGCGCAACTTTTTGGCCTTAGTTAATTTTTGCCATAACTTTTTGAATTTTTGTTGTTTTGACGAGATCTTTTGTTAGATAGAGGAGACTCTGGCAAACTTTTTGGTACCAAAAATTCATTTTTTCATGTTGGCTTTTTGACAATTACGACCTTTCTAAAAATGTGTCGTCAAAAGCAGGGTCTACACAACACCAATCGCTAACATGGATATGCTCCGGACAAGAATCGAACAAGTCTTCGCCGAGCTGCCTCAGGAGATGATCAACAGAGCAATTGGAGCCTATGAACATCGTCTAGAATATTGCCTGGCCGTCAATGGAAGAAGCACAGAGCAAGAATACGCAGATTAAAAATTTGAACGTTCTCACAAGATTAAAATAGTTTCTATGTTGCATTTGTTGTTGCATTTTGTCAGGCAAAGTGTTTTTACAAAAACAATTTCAAGGTTCTCCGCCGTACGCCGGCGCCCGGCGTCAGATTAACTGTTGCGCCGGCGCCGATTTTTAAAAAGCCCGGCGCCCGGGTGAGCGCCCGGCGCCGATTTTTCCGAGCGTGCAGGTATGACTGTAGCAACAGAAAAAAAAAGTTATTGATTTTTTTAATTAAAAAACATGCTTTCTCAGAAAAATCCACAAGGACAAAAAGTATGTATATATTAGAAATGTGTCTGTTCATTTATTATCGTATTTGCCCGTGGAGTTGTTGAAAGTAGATATCTGCACTTTGAGAGCTTTTTATCAATCTAACTTTTCTCGCCTTTTCCACCTTTTTAAGCAAATACAAAAAAGTGGTTAGTGTTGTTATAATATAGAAGTTGACTATCTAAAAATAAAATTGAAAAATTATTCGATAACTTTTAAAATCTCACTAGAGTCGCAAGTTCTGCAAATAAGTTGAAGGCTAGGGCATCAGGAAAATAAATCACTGCTTTACCGACAGAAAGAACTAGAAGACAGCTCAAAAAAATAGATGAATGCACCAGTGCCAAAGGAAAAATCAATTGAATAGACAAAAGATTTTCTTTAATTAAATAGGATGTTTGCAGGTTGTAGTTGAAAATTTTGCTAAAAATCATAGATAGGGTTGTTAAGCGAAGAGCCGAAATGTCAAAAACATTTTGGGTTCTTATCCTAATTTTGGGTTCTTATCACTTTATCCCGACCCCACCCTAATTTAAAAGGGTGCCGGGATACTGGAAAATAGCCTAAAAGTATGGAAATTGAACAAATTTTTGTCAGTGTGGTCCTACTGCACCAAGAAACTCTGGTATGCATGCATGTTTTATGCCGCCAAAAAGGCGAATCAACTTATTTGTGTCAAAATAAAAATAAAGTTCAACAATCAAAACTTGGGTGGGTGGGGATAAAGGATAAGAACCAAATTTTGCCTAAAATTGCGTTTTTATCTATGTTGACATCGATTTTTTATAAATCTTACAGTAAAAAATATCCTAGAATACAGGGTGGCCCAAGAAATTCCCCTGATTTGAAAAGCTCATATCTTTTTGTAGGAGCCACATTTTAAAATTCTGTATTTACAGATAGTCTTAGAATCCTGTAGGATTCATTATTCTGCTAAATTCACGAAAATTTTTTTGAATAAATTTGCCTTGGTCCCCCTTGTTGTCCAGAAAATACCGATTTTTACACTTTTTTTTAGTGAATTATGGTCTTTACGCCTGAACAGAAAGCATATTATTTATACAGAAAAACGCAATGGGGGACTAAGGCAAATTTGGTCAAAAATTTTTCGTGAATTTAGCAGAATAATGAATCCTACAGGATTTTAAGACTACCGCATTTATTCTAATTATACCCCACCCCCAACTTTGAGGGTCTATATCTCGGAGCAAAGTCAATATTTTGCAAAGCTGTTTATTGCATTTTTTTAACTCCCCACGAGCTTTACTGATTCCACTTTTCGGATCTTAGTTGAGCACCCAAAAATCTCGAGATCGACCCTAAATTTTTCCGATTTTCAGGAGGTTGAAAATTTATCACCCATGGGGTATAATTAGAGTAAATACGGTATCTGTAAATACAGAATTTTAAAATGTGGCTCCTAAAAAAAGATATGAGCTTTTTAAATTAGGGGAATTTCTCGGGCCACCCTGTATAAGTTTTCCAATGACACCAAAATTGCGGAAGGGTCATATGAAAATCACAGATATTTATCAAAAACATTTTCGGCCTGAAAAGCCGAAGAATTTTTTATTTTCGGCTTTTCAGGCCGAAAATGTTTTTGATAAATATCTGTGATTTTTATATGACCCTTACACAGTTTTGGTGTCGTTGGAAAGCTTATATTCTAGGATATTTTTTACTGTAAGATTTTATAAAAAAATTCGATGTCAACATAGATAAAGACTCAATTTTAGGCAAAATTTTTTTTGACATTGTGGCTTTTCGCTTGACAACCCTAATCATAAATTAGAAAATTTATTTATAAGATAATATTTAAAACAATATTAATAAAATTGTTCAACCCAAATTGTTGAAAAGACACATGAACAGAACTTATCTTGCTTGTTTTTGTGAGAAAAGCCACGCGTTGAGCCCTTCCTACCCTGCGCCTAAGGCTTCGCCTAACGTATAAGTTGGAAAAAAAGAAAGAAAAATTGATTTAAAAATAAAATAATGGTCAACGAATTGAGAAATAAGTCCTTTTTTAAGGCAAAAATATTTTATCGGTGTACAGGGTCACTTTTTGTATCAAGTTGGTATACATATACCCATTGGATATAGCGCACTCTAGATCGCTCACGACAGTAAGCACCTATGGACGCACCCATTTGTCCAACTCCGATTTTTTTTTAGAAAAACGGCGTAGAATAAAAGTCGAAAACGGTATAGGTAAAATGACTTTTGGTTGAAAAATAAATGCCCTTTCACTATTAATGACCCCACTCTTCATGCAACATACGTTCTGTTTTGCCGATTAATTAAATGTCGCAAGTAAAACTCAGAAAGGGTAACAAGTACGTCCATAGAAAGCATAATGTAGTTCATATACTGCAATTTATTAGTGGTGTAAACAGAATTGGGGTTGCATACAGATTTGATGACGCTAAAGTCTTCATTGTGAAAAATATAGAATGAGTAAAGACTAGTTGAAAGCATCTTAAAATAATAAAAATATAAATAAAAAGTTAAAATTTTGCTTCTAAGTTTTTTATAGCAAATTACCATAAAAACTACTGCCGAAATTCCCTGCTATGGCAGATTGTTTTTCATAAGAATTTGCACAAAAGTTAGCACAAAGTCTATCTATTAAAACAACTGCGTGGAAAAAAGTAAAGCCAATAATGCACATAACAGGTGGAAAGTTGAAAATCGAACATTTCCACGCAACGGTTAGGTAGGCACAAGGATCGTCAAAATAAGAGAAGTATAAAATCTAAAAGTCAGTAGGTTCAGCTGGAGTTGCCGGTGCCAAAAAACAGCTGGGTCCCCCCAGTTGTTTTTTTTCACGAAAACAGCTTGGTCCCCCTTATTTCATGAAAAAAACAACAGGGGGGACCAAGCTCTTTGGCACCGCCAACTCCAGTAGTACCAGTCAGTATATACAGCAGGGATGGACACGGGCCGGGCCCGGCGCGCCGGGCTTTGGGCCGGGCCGTGCCGTACCTGCTTAGGGCCGGGCCGGACCGAAAAAGTTCCGGGCCGGGCCCGGCCCTGAAGCCCGGTAAAAATTCTCATTGAATCTCCCGCCAAAACTACCCAACCGAAGCTTCATCATAGGCTTACCAAAAATACCGATTTTCGAAATTCCAAGAAGGAAATTTTATTTGATTGATTTTATTTTTTGAATTTGGGCTATCAATAAAGATTCTTTGTTTTTTGTTAGGAAATGTAGAAATTTTTTTAGTGTATTTGAAGTAGGGCTTCCGGGCTCACCCGGCCCGCCGGGTGAGCCCGGAAGTTGTAAGCAAGTTGTAAGCAAAAGTGCAAGAGTGGATACAGGGCCGGGCCGAACTATCACGGCCCTGGGCCGGGCCGCCGAAATTCGGCCCGTGTCCATGCCTGATATACAGTACATGTGGTTCGATTTTCGTAATAAAGATCCCTCTTTGATAGACGCCCCTTATGGAGTAAACTGATACTCTCGTTTTTCTGAAGCTTTTAGGTGTAAGAAAGTATGAAATTTTGAAAAAATTTACTGCTTATATGAAGGACGTCTAAAGGATCTGGCAGTGTTTTTCTGGTGACAATTTTTGGACCTGTGAGTGAGAACGAATTTTTTTCTCACTGGTAATGAGTGAGGATTTTCACACGGAGGGAGCTCAGCAAATGAAATCTGGCACCTTTTATTGTAAAACAGGTATCTTTTTGGAAAATTAGCAATTATTCTTTTAAGTATACAGCACTTTTCTGTAGCACCTTTTTTGAAATTTTCGCGGACCAGTAAAATATTGAAAAAAAAATTGGTGCTTCAGCCAACAATTTTTGTATAAGTTTTAGCTGAAAATAGCTAAAAATATTAGAGAATATATTAACCCGACTGTTTGTGAATTAAAGATTTGTTTGAACTTGAAATTTGTTCATCAAAAAATATTTTGAAGATAGTGCTTAG
Organism: Ditylenchus weischeri; assembly: GCA_029231635.1. Classification (NCBI taxonomy): domain Eukaryota; kingdom Metazoa; phylum Nematoda; class Chromadorea; order Rhabditida; family Anguinidae; genus Ditylenchus; species Ditylenchus weischeri. The sequence goes on from JAMRYI010000271.1 coordinate 86,366, forward strand.
AAAGAATTACCATATCTCTTAAGTTGGATGCCAAATCAAAGGTGGCATAGATTACATAAAAAAATGAACCTCCAAGAAAAACAATCTAAATTGAAATTATATCTTATTGTCTCTACAAAAATAAGCTATTTAATTTTTTCCTCTCAGAGCAGGATTTTTTTAGAAAGTAGCCAATTCTTTTCTTCATTTTTTGTTTAAAATTAAATTTTTTGACCCTACCGGAGTATACCCCCTTCCCCAATGAAATTTTTTTAAAAGTGTTTCCAAACACCCTATATCAACATAAAATCACCTCAGAAGTTCAAAAAAGACATTATTTTTGTGTTCTGGTCAATAAAAAATTGAGTTTTGGGCATTTTGAAATTTCGACCTAATATTTTGTAAACAACATCTTGTAGAGGAGGAACAGGGCTCTTTTTAATGTGGTTGTTATCCCACTCCTCTTAAAAATAGAACAAAAATCTAGGAAAAAGAAGATTGACTAAAGAAATAGGCAATTTAGGTCCGAACACTGGTAAGGTCATTTTGAGAAGTTGACAAGCACTTTCATCACTTTAATTCATAAAAAATTTAAAAAATATATTGATCATTACGATAAAATCTCAGCGCAACGCAAAAGCTACAAACCCCACTCTACATAATGATCTTTGAAAATCTCAATGTTGAGATATGGCCTTTTGGAAATAATCAATTTCTTTAAAAAAATGACCAAAATCCAAACTTTTGCAATTTTTCGTATTCTGGTCATTTTTTTCCAAAAATTGATTATTTTCAAAAATAGAGACAGAAATTTTTGTTTTTGCGATTATGCGATTGCGAATATTTTTACTTCCCTCAACTGCGATTGCGATTTTAAAAGCACCAAGTGCGATTAATCACTGCGATTATTGCAATTTTTTGCTCAAAGAGTTACTCAACAAAATATGTATTCCACATTAATTTCAACCACAAATCTAATACATAAAACTCAGGACTGGGATATTTTTGTTCAAGAATATCAGCTTTTCGACATTCTGCGGACTCACGTTGGATCTTCTGTAGTCTTAGACGTCCCTGGCCACCGAGAAAAGTTGTTCGCTTGGTTGACTTGTTGCCGGAGCTGAGAGAAAGCGTCGCGCCACCTTGGCCAGTACCGGATACGTAATCTCGTTTGTCTAAAAAAGCCCACTGTATAAGACGTTTTACTTAAAAACCAACCTTCCAGGATTCCAGCGGATTTTCCTCTGAGTCGATGTACATCATCTTATTGTACGACTTTATCTCAATTTTTCCGTTGCTGGCTTGCTTCACATCCGATCCCTCCCTATCCCTGAACAGATTGCTGTGCTTGGCGAAGAAGGAGTTAATTCGCTTTGATGGAGGAGAGCGCACTTTAACACGAAGAATGAGTTTATAAATTCTCATACAATCATACCTGAGTCATTGGCCGGCACTTCCAGTTCCTTCTTGCATTCCAGCTGGATCCATGACGCCACGTTAGAGTTGAGCACGACCTGGTTGTTTGCCATTCTATCCTTGAAGCGCGGGTCCAAAAACATTGCTAGTGCATAAATCATAAAATTGAAAGGATTTATAGCCATTTATCTTACAATTTTCACTTCCAAAATTGAGCCTTACTCTTAACCGATTAAAATAATGAAAATGCATATTAACATTTAAAAATGTTTATAGCGTTCGGAGCCAAATGCCGACTCTAAGAAAAAAATCCAGGCAAATTTTATATACCATTTGAAAGAAAATTAACAACACTGAACATATTGTTAATTGATTTTTTTATTAAATAATGCGGCGCTAGTATAGAATACCCCCAATCAGACCTTCTAAAAATCGTTGTAACTACCCTTTGGAACAACAAGTTTAGGCTTAGCCCTTAGACTTAGGGGTAGGCCAGCGTATGGAAGTTGTGACTAATAAGTGTTTTACGCACTTTTTCTGGGGTCTGGAACATATATTTGGGTGCTCTTTACTTAAGTTTTAGAGGGCATAAGTTTGGGGGGGTATTCTATACTAGGGTCAATAATTCTTTTTAAAAATCAACAACAACAGTTTCGCAAGACTTTTGGAACACTAGCTAGGATAAATTCATTTTCAAAAAATTGCGATTTAATTTCAAGAAGATAATGCATAAAAACCATACTTTTAAATTAACATGGAAGACGAAAATCTTTTTCGACCTATTAGTCAATATTTTCAAACATGTAATAAGAAGAATAATAGCTGAAGTCGACATTATACAATGTATTGCATGTACAATGAATAAAGAGTCAGATTTAGCAAATAAAAAAGCTGAAGAACAATTTTTTGTTGGCGCACTGAACACCAAAGACATTATTTAGCGATTAAAAAAAGATTGAAATAAATATAGCCGTTTGTGGGCTCTAAAGCATGTGAAATATCTAAAGTTAATTAAAAACATTTATATTTAGTCTTTATAATAAGCATTTAATTTTATTTATTCCCGTTCTTCCTAAAATACATTAAATATTTTTGCAGCATTTTTTTTTCTTTTTTAGCTTTCTTTTATAAGCAATGTACTTTGTAGAAATGTAACTAAATAAATTTAGATCGCGAAAAATTATACTGAAAAATTAGATATTAAATGACGTTTGTTAAAATAACACTAGGGTTGGCCAATTTTCGGTTTTCGCCGGCGAATTTGCCAAATTTTTAGTAGAACGATTATTGGAGTGTTTTGCCGGCGAATTCACCGCCCCCTTGTGGATCGAAATTTTGTTTTGGCTCTGAATTTAAAAAAACAGCCGGCTTTTTCATGAAATCGGGGTCGAGAAACACGAAAATGAAGGCATCTCCTCCATCTAAGCACTGTGCGTGGGGGGCATTCTTCACTGCAATGCTATAGTCTCAAGTAAATCAGCCAAATAACTATTCAAAGATAGCCCTGCTTCTCCCCTACAAGATGTCATTTACAGCTTAAAAAATATTCAATTTTTAAAAAATGCTAAGAAAAAAATTTAAAAACTTAAAATTTTCAGCTCTTCAGTTTTCCATCGCCCCATTTTACATGCAAAAATACCATTTTTTTCGAGCCATGGGTCAACGTCACCCCTAGACAGCTTCAATTTTTCAATGTTTTAGCAAATTTTTTATTATTAGCCTACTAGAGCTTGCCCGCCCTACTGGCGGGTTTAATTTTTCACTGATATTTCCGTAGCATTATTTAAATTATTTTCCGCTGACATTTTCATAGAAATTTTTGATTTATGTTTCTCTTATATATTACCGTAGTATTTTTCAATTTTTCCGGTTCTTTTTCCACTTTTATTACTTTCTTATAATTACATGCTTTAAAAATCAAGAAAGGCTCGAATTTTAACCATTAAATCCTTGATTTTGAGCCTCATTAGAGTACTCGGACGATTTACAGAAATCAGAAACAATGCATGACACTTAGCTATAATTTTTTTTTTGTTCAAATTGAAAAAAAAATTGTGAGACTGCGACGAAAATTCATATTGAAAAAGTTTAAAAAGCAGCACAGAATTGTATTTGAGACAAAAGATGACATAGAGCCATTAAGGAAGTTCAATCAATAACACAAAGACTTGAATTTAGACCGCCGTTTAGCTGCTAAGACTGAACACAAAAGATTTATATTGAAACATGGAAAGATATAACAGTCACAGTACCTTGAATAACCACCACTTGGGTTTAAGAATTTAATCCTTCGAGACTTCTCTTGAGACACCGTTTTTATAACTTATAATCTCATGGACTGCAGTTAAAAATACAAAGATTGCACGAATACGTTATTAAAATTTTGAATAGATTATTAATATATTATTAATACAATAAACAATTTCATTTCACACAGCACAAAATAACATAGCAAGCATGAAAAACACAGTGAAAAAACATTTTTGTTTTCAAAGTATTTTGGACATGCGGTCTGCAACTTGAGAACTGATTTATTCTTCGATCGTTTTACTTCATACGTCACAACGCAAAGCAAGAAAGACTTAACCAAGAAATAACATTAAAGAATCGAACACTCACAGCATCATTTATGACCACCACTCGGGTTGAGCTGCTTGATTCCTCGACGATTCCACTTCAGACTTCATAAAGCAGAGAGAATTAGTTATAAATATTCATGATCTAATAAAGAAATATGTTTCAACAAATTTGAGAAAGACTTGAATTTGAAAAATCCACTAAAAAAATTTCAAATTCAATCCAAGTAGCTGGATGATTCACTAAAAGCCGAGACAAAACCATGAGACTTGAGCATAAAAATTTTTTTGAGAGAGACAACTGCTCGTCATGCTTAAGAAATAACAATGAGGGACAGCACAACTCTTGCTGCAGAATTTACCTTTATTCTCATGTTGAGACAAATTTGACCAATTTCAGTCATTCAAAAAACAATTTTGAGACACAAAAAATGACAGACAGACAACTCTCTTTTAGTATATAGGATTGGACGGGAAATAAAAAAAGTGAAAATAGGTCATCAAATCTGATTTTCAACTTTTTCCTAAAAAGTTTGAGTTCAGGTCTGACAAAAGTCCAGACTTTACGTCAAATTCAAGGCAAAATTTACATAAAACTTCTTTTTTATCGAAAAGTACAAATAAGCAATTAGAACTCAGAAGCAATTAATGTATCAAAATGTAATCCTGAATTTCCAATAAAAAGTTGTAGGAGATCTTTGTTTGAGGCCGGAGTTCGTTATACCACCTGACCCAAAAAGTGGTTTTGACCACTTTTTTTCAACTTATTAGGCCTTAATTAGGTGAAAAAACATGTTTTTAGGTGGGGGACCACAATTTTTCGAAAAGCAAATTTAAACCATAAAATGACCAAAAATGATCATTTTTACCGGTACCAAGGTACCGGTAACAATCAAAAAATGATGATTAATGATCATTAATATAGTTACACATCCACTAATTCACATGGCTGCTGTAAAAAGGGGGAATGAGTGTTTAATACATCAGCATATTGCTCGGAATAATCTCTAAGGTGATTGGGGGCGCGCATCTCTAAGTCCGCAGGGGACGCGGGGTCTTGGGGCTTGGACTTAAAATGCACACCCAAGCACCTTAGAGACCATAAATCTCGAAAAATTGGCTATATAAGTGCTATATAAACAACACTTGCATAGCCCTGTTTTGTCATGTGGTAGACCGGCCATGAGAATTGAATGCTCACCCACCCCGAAAATTTGCCACAAAAGTTATGGAAATGGTACCAAGGTAGCGGTAATTGGTACCGGTACCTTGGTACCAATAGTAGCAATGGTCGAAAAAATATTTTTAAAAATATTGTCGTCCCCCACCTAAAACATGTTTTTTCACCTAATTCAGGCCTAATAAGTTGAAAAAAGTGGTCAAAACCACTTTTTGGGTCAGGTGGTATAACGAACTTTAGCCTTGCTTGATCGAGGACGTGTGAAAACCAGAGGCCATTTTGTGTCAGAAACTTACTTTTCCAGCCAAATTTGAAATATTTTTGCATTTCTCGCATAATTTTATGCAAAATTAAAAATATACTTTTCATGCATTTGGAAAAGCTATGGGAGCACTTCTAAAAGGCAGCAATAAATGAAGCAAACCTGTAAAATTTGAATTAGCGCGGGACCACACCAATTTTGTCAATAATATTTTAAATTATTTGTTGTTTGGGATTAAAACAAATTTCAAAATTTTGAACCGATTACTAGTCGAGCCCAACGTTGTTTGACTATTGTGTTCTTGAGCGGAACTTCCGCTTAAAATGACATTTAGAATGACATGTCAGGTTAAATGTCATTTTCAAAACTGACATGTCAGTTTTGAAGCTGACACTTGAATTAACTGTGAAATGTCAACTGACACTTTACAGTTAATTTAGTGTCAATTTAGATGTCAGTGTCAAATATGAAAACACTGAGCGGAAGGAATTGAGAGCAGAGGGAGCAGACAGCAGGCGGAAACAAACGATAGCTTTGTTCGGAGAGCACAATAATAAGGATTTATAACAGCAGGAGCAACAATGGTCTTGACAACGAAACGTAGTCGTGTCAAGACAATAATAGATTCAAATAGGCGACACAACATTGACATTGCCACATCGGATGAAATAGTCCGCTTTCGGGAACATGGTAAGGTTGAAAAACATGGTAAAACAGCCAAAGTATTCCAAAAGTTACCACCCTTGAAAAATTCCCTTGAAAAAAAGTAAATTTTGCGCTGGCTGGGGGAGGTTTGAATCAAATTCTATACTGTTACCGAACACGCAAATCTCCTCAAGGCGCCCAGAAACGAACAACAAGTGGAAGAAACTGAATAAGTGGAAGAACCATTTGAAGAAAATATTGAAGAAACTTCTGATTATGATGACAACAATTTGTTTATGAGTGATTAGGATTGATATTGTCATGATTTACGTATAAATATTGATGTTCTCTGTGCCAGAAAGGTTGAAATTCCAAATTTGGAAAATCTCCGAAAACCTCCGAAAAATTAGAAAATCGCCGGTTTTATCTCCTGAGATATCTCCGACTTAGAAATTCTGCGGAGATATGCCAACCCTAGTTCTATCTTGACCGATGTTGTGAACACGAAAAGATTATGGTAAATATTAGGGTGGTCCTGCGCGAAATCGAATTTCGCAAACCGCTTTGCTTATCATTTTTTTATGGTCCTCTAACCAACAACGATCATACGGGTATCATGGTTGTTTTGAGAGTTTGAAGGGTCATTCAAGTAAATTCTATAAAAATCAATTAAAATTTTTATTTTATTTTTATACATTTTTTAAATGATCTGCAAAAATATACTGAAAAATTTAGACAATGTGTTTCAAAATTTACGAGTTGGGTGTTTCAGTTTTAGTAATTAAATTTTTTTTTAATAGTTCATTTCAAATATTTGTTTGGCTTAGACTTCACACGATAAAAAACACCCACATACAGGTACAAAAAATGAGACTTATTTCAAAGAAGACTTATTTGTTATTTGAACACTAATTAACTTTACAACAATACAAGAGACTGCATAACAACTCTTTCAAGTATAATAGAGCGGTCAATAAGAGCTAAATTTTGGCTAAAGTATGGTATACCACATGTTCCCAAAACTGGGGTTTGACCACATATTCGAACGTTTCAGGTCGTAATTAGTACGAAAAACATGTTTTCCGGTGGCGGAAAGACATTTGCAAAAAAATTTGACCGAAATCGACCAAACCACAGGGTTCCCGAACAATTCAGTGCTCGCATTAGCGTTTAGTTGCTGACCCTTTATACACACCTGTTATTGTTTCTTGCATGATGCACTTACGCCTTAACACGCCAGTGCCTGCCGAAGGCAGCAGGTGTGTATAAAGGGTCAGCCTTGGCCCGAACAATGTACAAAGGGGCTTCCTATTGAATTGGGTGCTGCCGAAGGCAGGCAGGTGTGTATAAAGGGTCAGCCTTGGCCTGAACAATGTACCCCAAAGGGGCTTCTATTGAATTAGGGTGCCTGCCGAAGGCAGGCAGGTGTGTATAAAGGGTCAGCCTTGGCCCCTAAACGCTAATGCGAGCACTGAATTGTTCGGGAACCCTGTGGTTTTGGTCGATTTCGGTCAAATTTTTTTGCAAATGTCTTTCCGCCACCGGAAAACATGTTTTTCGTACTAATTACGACCTGAAACGTTCGAATTAGGGGTCAAAACTTACTTTTGGGAACATGTGGTATACCATAATCCTGCCTAAATTTTAAAAACTACAAACATCAACAGAGCAATTTATTAAAAAATAGGTCATCACATTCCACATTCGAAAAAAATTGTCGAACTTATTGCTTTTTAGCTAAAAGTAAGCATTTTCCAGTCACCGAGTTAGAGTTATCAAGTCTATTTCTTAAAGTTTTTGTCCATAAATTGAAACTTCGTCGTTTATTTAATTGTAAACGGCCACTTTTTTGCACTTTCGCTTTTGGCCTCAACATCAGCTTAATAGTAAAAAATGACGTGGTAGAAAAATAAAAAATAATAAGATTGGGTAATGCACAAGCGCTAAAAAGATTTAGAAAATTTATTGCACTTTTTAATTTAAAAGTTCAAACAGAAATCAAGACAGAGACTATATTGAAAACATGAACTTTATTAGTATGTTTAATTTTTTTAAAGAAAAAAAAATGAAAAAAGAGCCGTTTTGAGTCATTGTTTGTGTGAAACAACTACTTTTGGAGCACTTAACCTTGACCGCCTTCACTCAATTCAGCTTGGGGGACCAAGGCAAAAAAAAATTTTACATTTGTCAATACAGTCAACCCTCGTTAATCCGCCACCCCTAGAGACCGGCCTCAGGGTGGCGGAATATCGAGGGTGGCGGATTATCGAGGTGCGATTACCCTACCTTTACTTAACTTTAGCTTTTTTGGGACCGGCCCTAGGGTGGCGGATTATCGAGGGTGGCGGATTAACTGGGTGGCGGATGAACGAGGGTTGACTGTACCAATAACTTTTTGCACAAAAAGTATAAAATAAGTTGTTTTTCATCATTTTTACGCAAAATAATTATTGGTATTTAAAAGTGTCAAAAAATTGCCTTGGTCCCTTAAGCTGAATTGAGTGAAGGGGGTATAGGTTAATTTAGCCCTACTTTGTATAATTTGAAAATGGCAATAATTAGCTTTGATAAGGAATCTTAATGTTGTTTGAATACAATGAATTTTCAGTAGAGCTTAAAGGGCCATTGCCGTCTACGACAACGGTTGTCGCCCCGCCAATTCAAAAAAAATCCTAATCATTGAACTTCTGAACGGATTTTTTAACTTGGTTTCCAACAAAACTTCACCTAAAATAAAATTCTAGGCCGTGTTTTGTTGAAAACCAAGTTGAAAAATCCGTACAGAAGTTCAATGATTAGGCAAAAATGCCTTTTTAAAAAAGCAAATTCTTCAAAAAATTGATGAAATTCAAGTTTTCGTCATTTTTTTCGAATTTCATTCATTTTTTGAAAAATTTGCTTTTTAAAAAAGGTCATATCTCAACGCTCTCGAATTCAGAAATTATTCTGTGAAATAGATTTTAAAGCTCTTGATCTGCGCTACAATATAGGGCTGAGACACTGTTGCAGCGCTCAACGCTTGACCAAAATTTTGACCAGTTTAAAAAATGTCAGAGATGATTCTTTTTCTCAATTTGAAGCTCTATTCCTGAAGACTAAAAATCATTATTTTATTGTGAAATTTTAAAGGCTAAAAAATAGAGATGAAAGAGAAGACTCTCGTCTACAAAATGACATGTAACATTAAGATAGACATACTTCACATTCGTACAAAGCTTGTATGAACAAAAAACCGCCATGACTTATGTTACAACCCTATAGTTACTAAATAAAAAGTGGATTTTAGCGTCATATATTTGCTACCACTACTTTTTTACGGGTTTAGACTTTAGACTTTAGCCTAGAAGTCTGAAAACTTAGTGACTAATTTTTGTATTTGCTAAGGGTCAAGAAGCTGAAAATTAAAAAAGTGGTTAAATTTGAAAATGTGTGGCCGGGTGTCCTGACTTTTTTTTCGAAAATTTTGGTCGAAATTTGGTATAATTACGAAATTTTTGTAGACAAAATTTCAAACTCGCTGCTTCTTATACAAAAAAGACCTCAAAAACGGAAGGATTCTGTGTTGAGAAATGGGTGAAATGGGTGTCCTGGAAATATTAATGCAATACTACTGCAGACTTCTGCCATTAGACCCCGCTTTGTTTTTAGTTTAAAAACTAGGAAAGAATACTAAGGAGCAAATACTTTAACAGAAAAAAATAAATTTTAAAAAGGAATGGCATGGCTCTATATAAGAATCCGGTGCCAAAAACAGCTTGGTTCCCCTTGTTGATTTTTCATATAAAACAGATTGGTCCCCCTTGTTGATTTTTCATATAAAACAGATTGGTCCCCCTGTTGTTTTTGGTTAAAAAAATTGTACAGACTTTTTTATTACACACGAGACATCAATATAATTTAAACAAATTGTAGTTCATAATTATCTATTCGATGTACCATAGATACGCGCTCAAAGATGAACTCAAGGATATTTTTTCTATCGACATTGCAATTTTGGTGGAATACTGCTTCAGCAGCGTATGATTCTTTCAATTGCTCACTTGTATCTCTTAGACGCTTGATCTTATGCTTAACATGATTTCAAAAGCCTTCGATTTTGTTCGTATGGATACGTAACACATTATTGCTCTTGTCGATCACGGATCTAAACACAACTAAAACAAAGTGATTTGAAACGATCGAGAGAATTACCTGGCAAATTCTCTTTTGTGACATATGGTAAAATGACTATATCCTATGGCTTTTCCCAATTGCCTTGCAAGCTTCTCTTACGCCGGCCATTCGTCAGATAATATTGTTGTGCCAGGTTGATTCGCTTCTTGATTATTCTCAACAGAGTTGATTTCTTTCGATCGGAGACACGGAACGCAAATGCTTTTCCTTCTGGACCTCTTTCAATTCCACCAAAAATCCATTGCTCGTAGCTACGCCTTTTCCTTTCACGGTTGTATTTTCGCTCAGCAAAGCATGTTTCATCGATCCCGATAATAGCAGAAGATCCCCCAATTGATGTAGCGTTGAAAGAATAACTAAAAATGAAATTGAATTTCAAAAAAACACAAAGATAATATTACTTGCAACATATTCCTCTGTGCATATTCAGCCAGTCTACAACGCTTGGTCCTGCAAGATTCATGTTGTCGAAATCCACAGACCACATATACGAAAGAAGCAATAGATTTGGAAGACACAGATTGGAGCGCTGATAGAAAGAACCGTATCTGATTGATTTAGATGAACAGACAACCCCTTTCGATTTGCAAATCCACGGAATAAATAATTGCACTATTTTAGCTGAAAAGATTTCAAAATAAGACCTGGATACCATCTTGCATTTCTGATCGTTTGACTATACGCATTTGATCATCACAATGTTCGCACATCATCGTATTCTTGATAAGGTTAAGACCAACCATTGCTGAAAGCACTTCACTGTTGGTCATAGCGAAAAATAACGCATTGAAAACGTCTTAAAATCGAGTACTTGCTTCACAAACAACTTTTCAATCAAGGATAGCTGTGCTTTTATGTCTTCAGCCTGAAAATATTAGGTAATTATTGAGAACTGAGAACAGACTAACTATAAAAATGAAAAAATCTAAGAGATGACACGAAAAAAGTATGTCCAGGACAAAAAGTGACTTTTTTAACACTCGGCTTGTCACGCGTAGTAATTGCCTCTACTGATACAGAATTTGACGCCCAGCACGATGTTGTTTTTAGTTTTCCGTCCGCACCAACAACATCATCGCCAAAAAGGCATTTGAAAATTGCGAGCAAACAGCCGTCTCATGTCATCAATTTGTTTGCTTCTTTTGCATGGTTCTCACCTAAATTTTTGGTTCATCCAGGCAAATAATATGTCAAAATGTTGGACATACACAGGGCTTTGCAACACGCTCAAACATCAATGATACTATATTCAAAATTGGGAAGAAATCGCAATTTATCCATCCAAGTCCAGGTTTTGGCAAAAACGTAGATTGGCACTAAAATGGCTCTCACTTTTAAGGAAACGCATATTTTTAAAAAATTTTAACGCTATGTTGTAGCAAATTTTGTCTGATTGTAGTCGGTGATCATCTTCGGCTTTCCAGATCGGTGGATTTCCTCATTGTGGTGCAGCGTAGAATAGAGACAGACTTGTTTACTCTTCTTGGCTTGGAACTTAAATTTTGTGATAATTGTGCGTCCAGATTGAAGAAAGTCGAGTAGAGATGAGAAAAGATGTTCGTCGTGCCGATAAATTAGTTTATGTGACAATCATATGTATGTATTTTGATGTCTGGTTGTATATTGTTCAGTAATAAATCAAATCATGCAATCAAACATTTAAAACAATAACGATTGACTGCAGTAAACAGCACTTTTCCGGTAGTTGTACCAAACGTTATAGTCTATGTTTAGACTCGTTTCGTAGCTCAGTGAGTGGGCTACAACATAGCGTTAAAATTTTTTAAAAATATGCGTTTCCTGAAAAGAGAGAGCCATTTTAGTGCCAATCTACGTTTTCGCCAAAACCTGGACTTGGGTGGATAAATTGCGATTTCTTCCAATTTTGAATATAGTATCATTGATGTTTGAGCGCGTTGCAAAGCCCTGTGTATGTCCAACATTTTGACATATTATTTGCCTGGATGAACCAAAAATTCAGGTGAGAACCATGCAAAAGAAGCAAGCAAATTGATGACATGAGACGGCTGTTTGCTCGCAATTTTCAAATGCCTTTTTGGCGATGATGTTGTTGGTGCGGACGGAAAACTAAAAACAACATCGTGCTGGGCGTTAAATTCTGTATCAGTAGAGGCAATTACTACACGTGACAAGCCGAGTGTTAAATACTGAAAATCAACAGGGAGGACCAAGCTGTTTTTGGCACCGGATTCTTAAATAGAACCGAAAATTTAGCTGATTTCGATTTTATTTTTTTGTTGTATTTTAAATGCGCTGCGCGAGTCGTGCTGGTGCTAAATGGCCGCTAACAGCCGCCATTGGTAACTCAGTGGTATAGTAGCGCTGTGTAGTGAAAGTTGGTCTCAGGTTCGATCCCCCTGTTTGAATAGTCATTTTTGATCATTTGTTAATAGTATATAATAAATAATTAAAGAATAATTTCGGAATAAAAAAATTTTCCCGTGCACATTTGAATTTCCTATTGTCATTAACAGGTATGGTCCGTTAAAGATCAAAATGGTGAAGCAGCGGCGGAGTGTGAAAGTCGGTCGTTTTTTGTCGGTCATTGGAAGCAGTATTTACTCGATTATTACTAAATTGTGTATATTCTATACTCGTTTGACTGTTTTCCACCTTTTAAAAAATTCCCATCGTTCCCACTGGTTCCCACCTTCTAAAAAATTCCCATCGGCGACGGCCATGCCCCTTAACAGTTTAGTAAAATGCTTTGGATTTTCCAACTGTAAAGTTTTTAACTGTGTTACTTTTATCTAGAAAAAAAGCCCTAAGGATAAAAAAGTCACATATTTTAATATAGAACACATTATTTACAAATATAAATTTACTTCCGATCAAATTAAAGAGCTCTAAAATTAGGTGACGCTAAAAAGTAAAGATGTTTACTTTTTTTTATAAAAAAAAGTCCAGAAAACCTAAATAAAAAGCCGAAAACTAGAAGTCTGGTGTAAATTGCTAATTCGCATTGTTTAAGTTTACTCAATCACCTGTTTTTCCACTCTTCCAATCAAAATGAACACCAACACATAGGCAGGCGACCTCGACCTTTCCCTGGAGATCTTTGCAATTGGGTGAGCGCAAACAACGAGGCGAACACAATTATATAATTGCAAACCAAGAATTTTTTCCTCCTTCTTAACAATAGGTATCAAAAAGAAGAAGAATTCGATTTTAATATGCTATTGTAAAATTTATTGGAAAGGACAGAAAAAGCGACCCCAATAAAAAGTAGTAGTAGTCTCTATAAATTATTACTACATAATATTTTTGCAGTAAGAAGCAAAAAATTGAACTTTGGAGGTGTTCCACACTCTCGACAACAATGGGTCAGTACTGTTTTGGTATTGAGCATTTGCTAACTCTACTAATCAATTTTTATATTATTCGGAAGTACATAATTAATATTTTTTGATTTATGGGTTTGTATTGTTAAAAGTTTTAGGAAAAGAATTTGGCTTGTTTTGAAGTGATAGCATGAAAGGTTGGTTCAGAACTCACAGAATTTTTTTGTTCAATACTAAGAATAGGCCTGAAAAGTCTTTGCCTGAGCTTTCTTATACGGTATTTGGCTTTATACGGTATTTTTTAACATTTTTTGTGCGGAACACACGTGGAGCACACGAAAAAGGAGTTTGGAAGTGATATTTAAAACATTATACCTCTGGCATGCATATATTTTTCATGCATCCAGGATGGGGGATTATAAGCATCCAGAGTCACTTTCGAGTGATTTGTGTCTAAGGTATGTGGGTGTGCGCATCTCAATTCCAAGCCCCCTCCATGCATCCAGAGTCACTTTGAAGTGATTTGTGTCTAAGGTATGTGGGTGTGCGCATCTCAACTCCAAGCCATCAAGCCCCCTGCGCCTCCGAAGAGGGCTTGGGCTTGTGACTCTGGATGCATAAAAAATGTATGCATACCAGAGTTTCTTCATGCGGTAGGCCCCAGTTAACGAAACTATGTTCAAATTCCACCTTTTTTAGTTATTCACGTACCCTTTTCTGGTAGTTTGGCTTTGGGAAGCAAGGCAAAAAGTCAAATTTTGGTCAAATTTTTTTTTCCAAAAGTGTCGTTGCTTTGTTTATTTGTTATGTTTTGAGCATAAATCAGGTGTAAAAACGTTGAAAAAAGATTATTTTGGGCGTTTTTGGGCGAGAACCATATACCACAATTTAGCCGCAGTGTTTCTCGGACAATTTCTTGAGCTAAGAAATGTTTAAAACCAGATTTTTTAAATTTTTACCAAAATTTTAAGTTTATCGTCATTGAAATTCAAATTGGCGCAAAAATCAAAATTTTAATTTTGAAGGAAACAGCTGGTATATACCGTATAACCTCTTTTAATCCCCCATGGGGGATTAATTTTCAACCGTCCTCTGGGGGTGGGGGATTATTAGAGGGTGGGGGATTATATTTCAACCTCTTCGGCATCGAAGTCGCCCCAAATTTTAGTAATTTTTTGTTTTGAAAACTGTTTTTCTTAATTTATGTTATTCGAAATGCCGCCTATATTTTTGTCTTGCTTGTACGTGACGTCTCACTTTTCGCTCATTTATGCTAAATTTTATTTCTTCCGTATAAATTTTTCTATATTTCCAGAAATCGACTATGCGTCCAGAAAGCAACATCGGTGATAAAGATGCTTTCCGAAAAAGCCAAAGCGTAGACCCTAGTAGTGCGGAAGTTTTCAGACCATTCCTTCTCGTCTCTTCTGGTAGTGATGCGTGTCTCTAAACTCTACGCAACGCCAGCTTGAATATTTCGTAAACATTGATCGGGATACAGCAATCGCAGAAGATGAACAGGTGTTTGTGGTTTATTGCTCATTGCTAATTTGATGACATTTTTTCTTTCATCTAGATGTCATTCGCTTTGAATCAAGACGTCGACCCTAGTGGTGCGAATGCTAAGAACATAAGAGATGAAGTGGTTTGTTTTGAAAATACCGTTTTGGAACATTACTCAATTATTATTTTGTTGCCGATTTTGAGGTTGAAAAGCTTCAATTGCATGTCGATGATAATGAAACACCAGTCAGTCGCAAAAGGCATCGAAACAACAATTCCTCTCGAAGGTGACAGTGGTAACTACGGGCCACAAAAAGATGCGCGTGACGGTATGTCTAAGTGCTCGCTCAGATGGAAAGAAGTTACCTCCATACGTACTTGTGAAGAGGAAGCGTCCAGTACCAGCAATCATCGATCAGTTGAAGGGCAAGCTGGTTATCAATTGGGCCGGTTCAACGTGGATGAATGATTCTCCGACGGAAGACTATTTGCGCCAGGTTATCAAAGCAGGGGGAGTCTTCCCAGGAAAGCGACTTCTAGTCTGGGATGCTTTTTCAAGCCACAAAAGCGAAAGCACCCTAGCGGTGCAAAAAGAATTGGGCATTGAAACTGTTTATTCCTGGTGGATGTACAAAGTTCATTCAGGTAGGATCATCCAAAAAACAATTGTAAATGAAGAAGCAGCCTGCTTCTCTGACAACGAAAATGAGATATCCATTTAAAAATTAATGAAAATGATTTGTTCCTGATTGTTTGAAATAAAATCTGAATGTTATGAGATCAAGGTTATGTTTGCGAAAAGATAATCACTGAAACATGGATATTATCTAGAAAAAAGTTAAAGGCAAGGCGGTGAAGCCGCCTCGAAAATATGGGGGATTATTAGAGGGTGGGGATTATTAGAGGGTGGGGATTAATATTCATCCCCTAGGGGTGGGGGATTATCAGAGGGTGGGGGATTAATAGAGGGTGGGGATTAATATTCATCCCCTAGGGGTGGGGGATTATCAGAGGGTGGGGATTAATAGAGGGTGGGGATTAATATTCATCCCCTAGGGGTGGGGATTATCAGAGGGTGGGGATTAATAGAGGGTGGGGATTAATATTCATCCCCCTAGGGTGAGGATTATCAGAGGGTGGGGGATTAATAGAGGTTATACGGTATATCAATTTTAAGGCAATTTTTTGCACTGAAAACGATAAAGATAGGGTATCAAAAACTTAGAGCTAGTAATTTTAATTTTTTTCAGTAATTTGAATTTTTCGTGGAGTGACTTGATCGATCCATTTGAAATTTTGAATGTGTGCTTGATTATTACAGCTATCTTGTGTGCTTGATTATTACAGCTTGACGACACACTTTGGAGATTTCCCAGCTTTCGCTTTCAGCTTTAATTGCTTCATAAAGACCAATCTTCCAAATTTTGTTTACCATCTTCCCTGAAACATACCAAATTGAACGATGAACAAGAGTTACAGGGACAGCAGGAATAAAGGAACACAGAGAGACAAATAAAAAGGGAAACGGGGACACAAAAATGACAAACAACTTCAAACTTTGTATTTATTTTTTTCATTTCAAGACTAAAATGCATATATTTTGAACTTTTCGAATCTCAGGATTTTTTCCGGATCTTTGAACTTTAACCGGACGAATAACGGATTTCGGATTCTGACTAAAAAACCCATGATACCCTGTGGTTCGAAAAATTTTTTTTTCTCAGAATTAAAAAAACAGCCGGCTTTCTCATGATATCGGGGTCGAGAAACACGAATAGGAGGCTATCTCCTCCATCCGAGCACTCTGCATGGGGGGGGATTCTATACTGCAACCAAAGGTTGAATGTATGGCTTGTCATAAATTGGTGTTGTGTTAAAAAATGTTTTTACATTGTTTAAATACGTGCTCCTAGGCCTGCCGATTTCTCTGCTATTAAATTCCCTAAAAATATATAAAAAAAATAAAATTTGGTTATTCGAGCTCGACCTCGACCTGCCTATGTAAGCACGCGGTCATTGACTGGGTGTTTAACGTGCTAAAACGACAAAATTTTCATGGCCGAGTACCGCATAATAAAGTTCGGCAGAATTTTGTTTAGTGTTTTTTTCCTTGTGAGAAAACAAAGTGTGGTATCTGTTTAAAAAAGCTACAAGTTTAGAATGGTTTTTAATGCTCATCACATGCTTGGTTTTACTGATGTCTCCATCTCAGCCAGTAACTACTGATATCCAACATATTAAACAACTTCTATTTTTACAAAAACAGTACTTGAATGCAAACCAGAGGTAAAAAAGTTGAATATCTCAATACTTTATATATACTTTAAAAACTCAATTATTTCAAGGCCAGAAAAACTTCACAACCTAGCTTCTAAGAAACTCATTTGGTCAAGCAAAAAACATAGAAAATTAGCCAAGCGATCAATATCAAATGCAGTTATTGAATCAGGTTTATTTACTGTTAAAAAAAAGATAAGGTTAGAAAACTAGATTATTGTTTTTTTCAAATTTGTATTAACATTTGTAAGTCCGACTGTAAACTTGGTCTAAGCAGGTCAAGCAGGCTGTGCTAAACACACTGGCGTCGGTCGTTTTTGCTTCAGGGCGGGAACAAGTGACTGAAATGAAATCCGCAAACTGATCAATTTTCAGCTGATACCGTATTTACTCTAATTATACCCCAGTCTCTAATTATCCCCCACCCCCAACTTTGAGGGTATCTATCTAGGAACAGAGTCAATATTTTGCGAAGCTGTTTTTTGCGTTTTCTTAACTCCCACGAGCTCTACCGATTCCAATTTTTTGGATCTTGGTTGAGCATCCGAAAATCTCGAAACCGAATTCAAAATTTTCGGGAGGTTGAAAAAATATTCCCAATGGGGTATAATTATAGTAAATATGGTATGTCGAAATTCAGCTGATATCTTCAGGCTTTCAAGTGGTGCGCTTTTATCATCATAGCACCTAAGCTCCATTTACACCCCTAAAAATGACCGCCGAGAATTTCCCCTCCGCACCACTTTAAAACATGTGGTTCTTAAATAAATTGTGAACATGCGAAATTGCTCACTTTGCGGACCCATTTCAGTCACTTGTTTCAACCTTGAAGCAAAAACAACCGACACCAGTGTGTTCAGCACATCCTGCTCGACCTGTTCAGACAAAACTTACAGTCAGACTTGGAAGTGCTAAAGTACGTCCTCACATACGTTGGCATGCCCTTGCCTAAGCTAAAAAAATAGTTAAAAAGCTAAAAAAATTCGCTAAGTTAAAAAATCGGTAGCTATTGCTCGGTTGCTATCAAACTTTCTTGAACCACGCCACACCAACACCCAGCTGTAGAGTCAAGAACACTTCATCATCGTGCTCAATCCATAAATATTGTGACTGTATATGTGTTCGCACCCCCTCCCAAAAAAATTTTCCTTGGTCTCCCCTGTTGTTTTTTGCAATTTTTAAAAAAAATAAATCATTCTCAAGAAGCTTTAATTTCAAAATTTTTTGTCATCGGACATCTTTTCAAACACCGAAATTGTATTTTTGCCTCCATAAAGGGATTGGTTTTTTAAAGGGGCATAGCCACGCTAATAAGAGGTGGTGCCCGGGAATTTAAAATTTTTCCTAATCATTGAACTTTTATACGAATTTTTCAACATGGTATCTAACAAAACCACACCTAAAATAAAATTCTAGGCCTTGTTTTGTTAGAAACCAAGTTGAAAAATTCGTACAGAAGTTCAATGATTAGGAAAATTTTTTAAATTCCCGGGCACCGAATTTCCTCCCGGGCACCACCTCTTATTAGCGTGGGCATGCCCCTTTAAGTGGGAAAATCAAATATTTATATTTCTTAATTCGAAATGCTTTTGCAGCCAACTGTGAGCACATTGAGTTAATTGACTGCGACGAGTACGAGAGCAAGGAAATGACCTGCATGGTCACTGCCACTGGAATGCCTTGCTGTAGATGTGTTGGACGGCTGAAGAAAAGAAGAAGTTGGAAACTATGGTAAATATTCATTATGTTTCACATTGTAATTAATTAATTAATAATGCAATAAATTTTTTGAATTTAGCAAAAATGAGACGAATAATTTTTTTGATATAAAAGAAAAATGATTTTTCTGTTTGCATTTAAAATTTTTAAAAAATTAAAAAGCCATCGATTGGTCGAGCCTGACTGTACTTGACATACCAAGCGAGATTGTCTACTTTCTGTTAGTCCACCCAGTCACCTTTTTTCTACATTTGAATGTATTATTAAGATTTGCATCAAATACCACATAATATTTAAAGGACCATGGCTTTTGCGCAATGGCATGTGCAAAATTTTTATTGGCGGGAGACAGCTGTCATTCGTCTCGCACTGTAGTCTTTTGAGTTATATCGAATGACCCAAAAGAGTACAGTGCGAAACGAAAGAGAACTGTCCCCGCTTGAATAAAGATTTCACTGTTATTTGGAAATGATTTTCTATGAAAGAAATGAAGAAATATGCGAATAATGAAAAAAATCGATGCTGACTAAAAATTTGAAAAAAACGCGAAGAGTTATGACACATACTGGTAGTCGAGGTCGAGCTGAAAGTGCTTACATAGGCAGGTCGAGGTCGTGATCAAGGTCAGAGTACAGTGCGAGACGAAAGAGAACTGTCCCCGCTAATTCAAATTTCGCACATACCGCTGTGCGTAAAAACCATAGTCTTTAATACTAAAGACAATTCTTAATCATATATAAAAAAATTTAGAGCTAAATAGTTTAAATATTAGGACTTTTTACCGTAAAAAGAACATATGCTTCAACAGATTCAATCAGTTAAAAGAAATCGATAGAATTAAAAAAGCAACAAAATGCATTTTTTCACAAATTTAACTGACAATTTTATTAGAGAGTGGCAATTTCCTGAAACTTTTTCTTCATTAACATCTTCCGCAGTTGCTTCCCCTAAAAATATACAATCACGGGGGCTACTCTGGTTTATCCACCCCCAAGCACAAGAAAAAAAAATTCAATTTTTTTCCTGGAAGTGGCTTCTAGGTGGCAAAGTGGCAAAAATATGCGAGGAATCCATTGCGATCATCAGAAAACGTGTGAGCAACGTTGATTGACTTTTTTAATATGCGTTCTTCTCTTGAAATAAGCATCATTGTTTTGACATTTTTGAGCACAATAAACGCATTTAACTTTATAATTTGCATTTTTACAGGCAACAAATGCCGTTTTCTGCTTTTCTGATAATCGCAATCGATTCCTCGCATGTTTTTACTCCTAGAAGTCACATCCAAGAAAAAATTTTTCACGTGCTTGGGGGGGATAAACCAGAGTAGCCCCAATCACGTTCAATTACGTATAATTATTTGGCAAAAAAACTTAGGTAGGTTAACGTTTCGTCATATTTTTCTAAATGGAAAAAATGACGAAAGGCCAAAAGTGTTTGGTTTTTTGAAAAAATTGCCTTGGTCCACCCTGTTGTTTTGAAGTGTAGCTACAGTTAAATGACCACTTTTTAGTCTGCATTTTCATAGTCAATTGGTTTTTTCAGATAGTCAATGCTCATATAGTCAATTTTTTTAAGTCAAGAAATAAAAACTTCATCAGCGCTGGAAAGTTACTGGTCAGACAAGATGAAGAGGTTTGCTGAACTGAGAAGAAATATGAAAACGCCAATAAGCAACGTTTCAAAAGAACAGGGGGGACCAAGACAATTTTTTTCGAAAAAATCACTTTTTGCCTTTCGTCATTTTTTTCTATTTGAAAAATATGACAAAAACGTCCCTTTACTAAAACTTACACTGAACTTTTTTCGAATGCCGTGATTTATGGCTTCTGTGCGCAACTGTTCATAATTCATTTTTTCAAGCAGACTTCCATAGCCCTAAAAAACCTTTTTTAAATTCAAGCGGTTGCAATCAAACAAAAACTAAAAGTAAACTTTAAAAGAGCAAGCTCATGCCTTAAATGAAGATAAAAGAAGGAAAGTGTTTTTCTGTCTCGAAATTTTTTTATATTTGTTTTAATCTAGCTTTCTAAAATTTTCTGCCTGATTTTAAGAAGCAGTTTAAGATCGTCAATATCAAATTTGGCGTAAAACAAGGGGTTCCAAAAAATTTGCCTTGTACTTGTTTTTTTGAGCATTTTAAGAAGGAAATCAGAGTGCTCTTTTCGCTTTGAAGATTTCACCTGACTTGTTGTAGCGACATCTGAATGAAGCTGGCGTTGGCCTATTGCATCATGAGTGTAGGTCTCATCTGCGACACCCACATTCTGGTACTGACTCGTCGATTGTTGCTGCTGCGGTTCCAAGTGACTATGTCCTTTGAGCACAAACTCCAAACGTCCATAAGTGTCTTCTTTGCAGGACAGTCCTTAAAATGTAGTATAAAATATATCAGGTTTTTAAATTTTACAAACCTTGTTTAGTGTCTCGCCTTATCACTTTGCCTCGCGTAAGAGGGAAAATCCCAGCATACTTTGAGACAGGTACTTGTTGTTTATCAGGCAAATCATTGAATCCATTGTTCGAGAACTCAGCTTGTGGTTGCTGGTTTTTGCTCAGCTCTGACGGCTCAGGCCACTGAAATACTCTGTTATCGACTGCTTCTTCTTCATCATCGATGTCTGTGATAAGAATGTTCGACGATTCCTGCAATTCTTTAATAATTGTTTTACAGTTCTGTTTGTTGAAGCTTTCAACCTACCGTGGCTTCAGACGTTTTACTAAGACCAAGCAAATGTGTCAAATCTGTGGAATTGTTGCTTTTACAAAAAGCAGCGTCAAAGTGCCGATTTCTGTAAATAACCACAGAAGTTGGTAGGTGTTCGTCTCCCCGATCTACTAATTGCAGCTTAAAAACAAACAGTACTACTACATTTTTCTAAAATTCATAAAAAATAAACCAACCGAGGTGTTGTTTGGACTGTAGTTCACAAAACTAAAGTTTTCTGTGGGTGAATGCAGTACAAAATGTCTTTGATACAGCCTTGCTGCAGCCATTAAAAAACTAGCCTCTCCCCACCCACTTCTCAACATTTTGCTCTTTTCACCGGCTCCCATGAAACGCTTGAGGTGGAATATTGGATCTTGACTGGCTTCTTGCGGTATTACAAAAGATGCCCAAGGCTCTGTCAAATTGTCAAGTAAATGTTGTACAACTTCACGACGGACTCTAACATTTTCTTCTTCAGTGCCATAGATCAAGAAAGCGATAGCACTTAAATTTATTAAGTTAATATTAAAAAGTGGGCCTTTTTGTAGATAGCACATTTAGTTATTATTGTTAAAGGGGCATGCTCGTCGACGATGGGAATATTTTAAAAGGCGGGTACCAGGTCAATTCAAAAAACAATTATCTTGAAATGAAAATTTGTTGAGTACTCAACCGGCTATAAGTAATAAAAATCACCTCCACCTCCAAATTGAATAGCTGGCGCAATGGTAAAGCAGCGGCGGACTGTGAAAGTCGAGCATCGGTTCGAATCCGATTGGAGGCATTATTTTTTTACGACTTTTACTAAAATGCGTCATTTTAATTCTCGTTTGAATTGAGCTGGTACCCGCCTTTTAAAATGAACTGAATTGGGCTGGAGTTTCATATACCGTATCACCTCTAACAGCTCCCCCTGCTCTAATAACTCCTCCACCTAACTTTGAGGAACTACATTTATATCTCAGCCCAGAGTCAATACTGATAAACTAAAAATGAAAAGCGGTTAAAAAAACACGTAAAAAATTCTGAAAAACCACAAGGGGAACCAAGGCGAAAAATGGGCTGGTATCAGAAATAGGACCGAAATGTTTCACTTACTGAAATAGACAGTGTCCATCTCCCAAAGTATTGTAAATTCCAATTTTATCTTTGTTAGATTTCCAATTGTTGACCCAGCGAACAACTAAATATTTCTGAATAAATTTCAAAATGTTAGGATAAATTTTCTTAGTGCACTCACGTTCTGTTTGAAAATGATCCATTTTAAGAAAATACTTTTAATAGTTAGATGCAAACAGTCTTGCTAATCTGTAGCTCAGTTTGAAAAAGCACAAATCAAAATATCAACACAGAATCAGAAGATTTGTTTTGAGCAGAAATTGATAAATATGTTTTTCAAATTAAAAAATTGATATTTTGTTGATTATGCTGTGAAATCGCGGGAAAAATATAAAAATTAGTTATGCTTTTTATATTCAAATGTTATATTCAAACTGGAGCTTTTAGCCTGAAAAATGAAGACACCGTCGCTGAGCTTTTTGAAAATGCTGTATTTCCTCTAATAGAAGCCCGCAATCCCAGGTGCCGTACACTGGTACCGGCACCCGTGCCACCATGGTCTGTCTGGTCCTAAAAATCATGAGGATTCTGATTTCACCAGTCGTTTTCCAAAATTATGCAATTTTTCCATACAAATACCTAAAACATATCAATGGTGCACTGTCCCATGTATATATTTTTCTCAGCGACCACCAAAGATATCCGGCTTTTTTCTATAATAGTACAGGGCTGAGAAATTCTGTTTCTTGAAAAAATTTATAATTTAGCCTTCAGAACGTTGAGAACAAAATATCTTTATAAGAGTATGAATTTTGGCCTTTTTGGACGAATTAATTTTTCGTGAAATTTATAACAATATGTTCATTACAGCATTTTTCTGTAAGTAACAAATTTCATACCTTTTCTACAACTAGTGAAACTGGTACAACTGGCAAAAAATTCCGAGAAATGAATCATTTGTCAAGGAAAAATGGCATTTTTAATTTTGTCTCGGCACACCAACAGCCGGACAAAGACTATCTAAGCCAGGGCTCTTATGTGTCCTGATTTCTCAGGACACACAGGACACACATCTCAGATTCATCCTGATTTTCGGACCCAAAATCTGAGAAAAATTCAATGTCCTCGAGGCAGTGGAGCTGGCAAAGCAAGTGGTGCCTGAAATCGCGGAAAGGATGAGCTCTTCAACGAAGTCGCAGAAGTCAACCGAATGCTGCGCCAAATCTCGGACGAGGTCTACGATGTTGAAACAGCGGAAGTAAAATGGCAAAAGATCTTCAAGGTGTGGCACAATAATTTCGGGAAGGGTTTTTGAATTGCTTCTTTTTAGGACAACGATTTTCTTCCGTCCCTCTACAAACTTGTCAGCATACTCCTCTCAATCCAACTGGCAAATGCTTTCGTTGAGCGCGTTTTTTCATTGTGCAACGCTCAGTGGACGGATACTGGGAGCTCTCTCCAGGTCGAAACTGTCAAAGAGCTTCTACAAGTTCGGGTCAATTTCGATATCACCTGCGCTGACGTCTACAATTTGATCCTGAAGAATAGCGAGTTGCGAAAGAAAATTCAGAGCGAAGATAAATATTTTTGAATCTGACTTGCTTTGGTTGTTAGATTTTGTTATGATTTTATGTACAAATAAAGTGTTTGAAACAGATTTTAGCGTAATATTGGAAATGTCCTGATTTTCGGACCCTAAATCTGATTTTTCGGCGAAATGTCCTGATTTTTCAAATTTTGACATAAGAGCCCTGATCTAAGCACTAATTGAACTGGACAAAAAGTCATTTAACATCAACTTCAAATTAGAAACAATTGGAGTTGGTGTTTCGAAAATAACTTTGTGGTATTTAAGTGTTTCTAGAAACAATACTTTCTGCACTGAACAAAGAGAACAATAAAAGACCTAATTTTATCGACCCTAGATATAATATACCACCGATATAGGCCATCTCTAACTGGCCGTACACCACTATATAAACAAAGAAGTGGAGGACCACTAATTTTAAAGTGCATTTCACTCCATATATATTTTGCCATTCTTACACTAAAATACTTTCCTACTGGTGTACGGTCAATTAATCCATGGTCAATTGGTCTACAAAATTAATATCCCATCCAAGCGCTGACCAAACTATAGTATTCAACCCAAAATCGTATGCTCGAAATAATTTGTCAAGACCAAAATGTTGTTCTGGCTATTCAGAATCTCAGTAGCTGGGTAGGTACCCACTCCGAGATGGTCGACCCAAATTTCTCTTAATGAGCTTACATCATTCTACAGTATAACATAAATCTCGATATAACATAATTTTTTTTTTGAATCCAATAGGATCAAGTTATACAGAACCTCGAATAACACAACCTCGATACAACATAATTTCGCTGTAACATAATTTTTAGCCGGTCCCTTGAGTTATGTTATATCGAGCGTCGACTGTATCTTTACTATAAAGAACAAAACATGGTTGGAAATTGTCAACACCTGAGAAACTGAGGTACTCCTCTCACCTCCAGGTGGACGTCCCAGCTGGACAACTTGAGTACTAATAGAAAATTCGGCGACAGATAACGAAATTTCAATTTTTAATAATGTACTCAGGCCATCGTTTTAAGCAAGATAGAACTGTTTATTCCATCACGAAAAATTCTCTCAAATTGGCGGTCTGCCACCTCGGAGTGTGTACCTACCTAGGATATTGAGATTCTCATGGTCGAAACAGTAATTCGGTCATAAGGAACCGTTTTCAGCACGCGATTTCGGGTTGAATAGTATTGTTTGCTTAGCCTTGGGTGGACTAATTGACGGGTGGACCAATCAACCGTGGATCAAATGACCTGCAGCCCTTCGTACCCTACTGGCATACCTACACATCTCACTTGGGTACCTACCTACCTTACTTGGATAGCTACCCCCTTGTTTGGTTGAGAACCCAATTTTGATAATGTCAAACCCAAGTCAACAGACGATTTTACGTAAAAAAATTTTTTTTTCGGACTTATTAAAAAAGTTGTTATTCTTCAGGCCATTTAGATGGATATCCACCTGACCAGGTGGTACCCAAATCGGATTTTGGAGTTTGGGTGGGTGAAATGGGGATTTCGGTTTAACAAACCCTATTTCCGACACGATTTTACGTATGATAGCATTATTTATTTTTCGATTTGACTGAATTTTAATTTTAAGGCTATCCAAGTGGATCCATCTGACCAGAACTAAAAGAGGAAAACAATACACTCGGTAAACGTATGAACGTAACGTAAATGAGAAAACAAAACTACGCAAGCCATTATTAGCAGGACACTTTTTTATGAAACAGTTTTGTCAAAGAACAATTATTTTCGAAACAAATCGTGCCAAGACCAACTGTTTCTCATTTGAATTTAATGTCAGATGACTTTTTGAGAAGAGTATACCCTATCATTCTTGGAGACTTTGTCCCACCACCATTTATACCGTATCTGTTAGGTTTGCCACAAATAAAAAAATTTCTAAAAAAAGTGGTATAGATCGTGGTGGGACACAGTCTCCAAGAATGATATGCGTTTAATGCCAAGAAAAGTTTGTCAAATATTGTCATTGCAACGAAACAAAGTTTAGTTTTGAACTCCAGGATGAGGAGAAGAAATTTGCAGGTTTTTAGGTTACATTGCAGGTGGTTAGGGAGCCTTGTAGTTGTAGTTTCCCGAGTATAGTCTTCAAGTGGTGTGGTACTTTCTAGGTGGTTGAGAAAACTTTGGTGAGTAAGCTATTTTCCCTGGTTCATTCACCCTTCACCCAAGTACGGTACCCTAAAGATGCTTTCCACTACCTAAGTACCACTATCTGGCTACCCTTCCTCTAAGTACCTCTCTGAGTACCTGCCTATCCTACTAGGAAGCACATTACCTAGGTACTGCCACTTGTAAATCACGGTACGTGACAAAACGCCCTAAGTCCAAAACGCACTAACATCGAGAAAAAAGGGACAAAATACCCTAACTCGAAAAAAAGAGGACGAAACGCCCTAAATAGGTATTAAAGCCCTACCTTAATCGACATTCCTGATGCTTGCAAGAAATATACGGACGGAAGTGGCCAAGAAGAGCTCTATGTGTTGGGCGATTAGGCAAAGATGATCCGGAAAGGTTATAAATCAAGTTGTATGTCAAATCCAAATAATTCTTTTGTATTTAGAATCATAATATTTGGGCGAAAGAAGCATATTGAGTGGTGTGAAAAATGAAAACAATATATATGGATGGATCATTTAAAATTACGTCTCAGCCTTACTATCAGGTTTCTTCATTATTTAACGGTGAACACATAATTATCCTATCGGTTTTAAGGTCTATGCAATCCTTGCAGAAAGAACAGCTCGTGTGACAAATGAAGGCAAGTGGGTATTCCCAGTTTTTTCATGCTCTTCTCAAGAACAGAACTCCGGCTGCATACAAGAAACTCTTTGAGATGATTCGTCAGCTTTGGTCAAACTTCAAGCCGACGTCCATCAGTGTCGATTTGAGATGGCCGCTATCCAAGCTTTGGTAGAAATTTTCAGTGGTCAGTATTTTTTCTATGTTACCTTTATCTTATAAATTTAGTTTTGTACTACGACTTCAAAATCTGAAATCGCAGCTTGTCTTTTTCACCTCGTTAAGAACTTTAAAAAAGAAGATTTCTGACTCTGGTCTCTCCGTTTGCTATAGAGATCCTGAATATTCCATCCGTTCTAGAATGCTCGTGGCTCATGCCTTCGTAACGCAGTCGACGTTTTGACTTGCTACAATAAGTTGGAAAGTCATTTGCTTGCCTACTTTGCAGATCTTGCTCCTGTTCTCACATGGCTTAAAGAAAACTACATCGGTAGGTTTGCAAATTGTGCCTAAGTTCGCATATTTTACCGAGATATATGATTCAGGCACGGCGATGACATTAGCAATGTTTCCAGTCAAATGGTGGTCATATTACGAGAGAACACTCGGCGGTGACAATTTTGCCGAAGGAGCGCACCGGAGACTTTAATATGCCCTTGGTGTGGACAATCTATCAGTCGGAAATACCATTCGATATAACGATCAGCTTTATATAACGATCACCTGTTAACGGTCCACAAGTGATCGTTATATCGAGAGTCGACTAGTGTGAAATAGCCAGAAATAGTTTTATTTAAACTGTCATTTGTCTTGCATCGACAAAAAACAGCTACGGCGTTTAAACGAAATTAAATCAGTTTAAAATATTTATATAAATTTAGTTCTCGCTTGATGCTCGCTGCAAAAAAAAGCCAGTAAACCAGTCTTCTAGTCTAAGTCCATTTTCTCCAGTGCCAGGACTATTTCTTATAGCGACACGACTATGTCTTCCAGCTCTAAGCCCTCTTCAGGGTCATCAGTGAGAAAGGGTCCACTTTAT
Organism: Ditylenchus weischeri; assembly: GCA_029231635.1. Taxonomy (NCBI): domain Eukaryota; kingdom Metazoa; phylum Nematoda; class Chromadorea; order Rhabditida; family Anguinidae; genus Ditylenchus; species Ditylenchus weischeri. The sequence goes on from JAMRYI010000271.1 coordinate 114,562, forward strand.
ATGACTACATCATCTACTCAGATAGGGTCATTTCCAGTTTATTCTCCAGGAAAGAGCCCAACTCGGACATTCCTATAGCCAGATACGAGCAAGCTCTCGAGGAGCTAGAGATAGCCAGTTCATAACTCTTCCAGGATCCAAATATCCAGTCCGCCCTTGGCATGGCATTCGATTCATACAAATATTTTAAAGCCAGCTAAGCATAATTTTTTAATGTGTTTTTTAGCATATTGTTCGGAATAGTCTAAGGTGATTGGGGGCGCGCATCTCTAAGTCTTTTTAACATGTTTTAAACATGTTTTTTTGACAATCAGTCATAAAAAAACTTGCTTACCGAAAACGATAAACTCTTTGTGTGTAATTTGCTTTTGGTGAGCTATTACTTATTTTTTTCTCCAAGCTTCCAGAACAAAAGTTGTTTACTACAAAAGTGCACAAATAGATTCTGTTTTTAGAATTGATTTTCACTTTAAAAATAAACTTAATTCTGAATTTTTTATAATTTAACTCTACTTGCAAAAATCAGTAACTAAAAAAATCCCTTACCTATTTAAGAAGTTTTTTCAATTGAATAAATTCTTTGTAAGTTTATTTCATTTGTTGGCACTTCTTTAGTTCCCAAACCGTCCCCCCATACTCGGATTTTTTGAAAAGTGGCCCCGAATCACCCATCCAAACTCATTTTTTCTACACAACACGATAAAAGAAACATTTATAAACACATTAAGATAAAAAAAATCGAATTTTGTCAAAAAAAATTGCCTCCCACCCCTCAGGGGTAGATGGTGTTTTTAGGAATTTTACGGTCATTTTTGTATGATTTATCACATTTTTCTTGCTAAACCTTGCCAAAAAGAATCTCTTCATACATTTTTGATCAAGTGTCTTGCTCGGAATCATGTCTAAGGTAATTGAGTGAGTGCATCTCTAACTCTCAAGCCCCATGCGCTCCCTTCGGGTTGAGTTGAGATGCGCACACCCACATACCTTAGACACAAATCACTCGAAAGCGACTCAGGATGCATGGAGGGGGCTTGGAGTTGAGATGCGCACACCCACATACCTTAGACACAAATCACTCGAAAGTGACTCTGGATGCATGAAGGGGGCTTGGGGTTGAGATGCGCACACCCACATACCTTAGACACAAATCACTCGAAAGTGACTCTGGAAGCATAAAAATTATATGCATACCAGAGTTTCTTCAGGCGGTTAACAAAACTGTTCAAAATGTATCTTTTTCGATATTTTGATCAATTTTTTAATGATCAATCACTTCCCGCGTTAAGTAAATCACCTGTAAGTAATGGCTACACCCTGAGGATAAGCTTAGGCCTACAGGAAAAAAACTATTGCGAAGGGGAGGTTCTTTGATATGACCCTAGCTTTTAAGGGAGAGGTTGTAATATATCGTAATAGCTCTGCTTTATTTCTATCCTCACCCTTAAAAATGCCATTAAAAAAAAGTAGTATTAAATTTGAAGTACAGTCGACTCTCGATAACATGCCACCCCCCTCAAGTTCGTTCCCGCCTACAGTCCGAACTTATTTACCTCAATTTTTGAAAAATTTTGCCGAATATGATTCGTCAGCCTGATGCGAAACATCGCAAGGATTATGATTTTGGCGATCATTTTTAAAAATGTTTAAACTTTTGCCATCTAAGACCCGCCTCTCGATAACACGCCACCCTACTTTCAAAACAAGGTGGCGGGTTGTCGAGAGGCGTGCGTCTTAGTGGCAAAAGTTTTAATATTTTAAAACATGATCGGTAAAATCGGAATCCTTGCAATATTTCGATCTAGACTGAAGAATCATATTCGGCGAAAATTTTCCAAAATTGAGGTAAAAAAAGAGTCAAACTCGAGGTGGGAACGTTATTGAGGGCGGTCGAGAGTCGACTTTATTGATAACTATTCTGAATTTTGTTACAGGTAAAAAATGGAATATCGCTGCACAATTTGTAGTCATCTATGCGAAGACATCAAAATTTCAAATAGTTGTCCAGCAATGGTGGAGCATGTCCTTCGACACCACAAGGAAATTTACTATATGACTGTATAAAATGAAACTAAGCTCAAAAGCGTACAGGACTACCTGAATTGTTTAATTGCAAACTATATTGTCATACCACATTACAAAAAAATTAGATAATGTATTTTAATTGAAGTCAATAGCTCCGGCTAGATCTGTCCGATAGCGAATACAGGGTGTGTCAAAAAAATGCGGACATTTTAAAATAATGTTTGTTTTTATTTAATTTTAACTGTTTTATAAATAATTTATAAATTATTTCTAATTTTTTTCAGAAATATTTTTTAAACAGGCCATATCTTGACAAACTTTGATGAAAAAAATCTGTCAAGTTAGTTTTGTAGCCCACGAACTGCGCTACAACATAGTACAACCCCCTAGTTGTCACCTTGACAAAAATAGTTTAATTCTTTAAAATTATTTTTTTTCAAGGAGATTAAAAAAAACTAAAGTGTGGTTTTTCAATCGTAACACAAGAGCATTCAAACAAGCATAAATGTGTCTTAAATGTGTCTAGGCAGAAAAAATGTTACAGACTGAAACAATTTTAATTTTTAAAAAATACCCCATATATCAGTAAATCCAATGTTTTAAAAATCGGCGCTACCGGAGTATACGCCACCTGTTGAGAGTGCCTTGACACCCAAAAAGATAGGTTTTGAACATAGTTTTGTTAACTGGAGCCCACCGCATAAAGAAACTCTGGTATTCATATTGTTTTTATGCATCCAGAGTCACTTTCGAGTGATTTGTGTCTAAGATAAGTGAGTGCGCGCATCTCAACTCCAAGCCCCCTGCGCAGAAGGGTCGCAGGGGAACGTTTAGAGATGCGCGCACTCCTATCTTAGAAATTCAACAAGACTCTTGATCGTAAAATGCATATAGAGACTCTTTTTACCTCGCCCCAGTGACCAAAACAGGGTAGAATACCTTAAAAATAGTCATTTATACTGCGGTGGGGTCAAAAAAATCGACTGCAAAAACCATTTTGCAAAATTAATTCAAGAAAAAGGAAATTTTTATACCACTCTGCTTTTTTTTTATAAAATTACCTGCTATGAAATAGCTGCTAACCACTAAAACAAAAAATAGCATTTTGTAAAGTTCAAATTATTTGGAAAAATTTGTGTGACTGATAAATTCAAAGGATTAATTTTTTCTTTTATGTCAAATAAAAGTAGCTACTTTAAATAAATTATTGCGAAAATCCGAAAGTCTGGTCGTCAAATTCACTATGTTCACAGTTTCTGTGGGCGTTAAAAAACTTGTTAAAAAAAGCCATTCGTGTATTAATTTTGTGTATTTTTCATTTCTTTTCTGCAACAACTTTTTAAAACTAATCCTATGATAATTTGTCAGTATCTGGTGATTGTAGTAGTTGTCAACCCACGCTTAAATGTGATTATGAGTATGCAAAATTTGTGAAGTTGTAAGTAATGGCCGTAATCATAGTCGGGTCAACTTTTAGGGTCAACTTTTCTTAAATTCAAAAATGTCAATATTTTTCTTAAAATTCTTTTATTTCGAACACTTAGACATTACACCTCACAATCGATTTCACTCTACACCTCCCAGTCGATTTTTATTTGATTTATAGCGAAAAACAATTATGGCAATAGACAATTACATAAAACAGATCATTTTTTTACGAACAGATCATTTCTTACGAACAGAGACAAATCTATCTTCGAAAGCCTTCTCCACATCTGGATACCTCAACTAAGACGGCTCATCATGTTCGCATCCATTGTCACTGCTTTCAGCGTCGAGAATAGTATAGTCCAAATCGTCTCCATTGGCATAAGCATCTCGGCAATCCATGGAATGGATCCCCATAATTGAAGGAGGACAATGAAAACAGGCATGAAATACAGCAGTACAAATAGCAAAACTTACACATTCTTCAACCTGTACTTCTTCACAAATGGATACTTTGCCAAGTCACCAGGAAGATGCGTACGATTATGGTTTCCAGGCGCCCGAAAGACCGTCCTTTTGATCGGTCCCCAAATCGCTTCGATCGAATTAGTGTGCACTGCCTAAATTTTCAAAGCATTTACAATGATATGAAAGCATCAGTGAAATGATGAAACGATCATTGGAAGATTTATTCGCTTCATGAATGAATTCACCAGGAGGCCTTTTTGACCAGAGCACTTCTTTCCACCAGGCTGGATCCTTTTACCGCACTGAAATCTAACTTAAAAAATATTCATTACCTCTAAGAATTTCAAACGAATGGATTAAACGTACCCATTTGCTCACTCATTCAGCTGCATGTCATCTTTTCCGCACTTCTTGCACTGTCGATTGATTGAAACAATTCCATGAGTATCCAAAACGTAAGCAACGCATCATTGTTTTCTGAAAGACGATCCAGCTTGGCAAGAGTCCATCGCGTATTCTTTGAAGGTCCATCACGCCTAAGAGCCATCTAAAAGGCACAATAAAGGAGCTGTAAAACGTGAGGCAAAACGAGAAACAAAAAGAAAGAGCAAAATAATAAAAAGCAAGAATGTAGAACGATTGAAGACGCGCGAATTTAAAATTTAAAAATTTAAATAAATTTAAAATTGCAGAGAAATCGACTGGAGGTGTAAAGTGAAATCGACTGGGAGGTGTAGAGTGAAATCGACTTGGAGGTGTAGAGTGAAATCGACTGGGAGGTGCAGAGTGAAATCGACTGGGAGGTGTAGAGTGAAATCGACTGGAGGTGTAAAGTGAAATCGACTGGGAGGTGTAGAGTGAAATCGACTTGGAGGTGTAGAGTGAAATCGACTGGGAGGTGTAGAGTGAAATCGACTTGGAGGTGTAGAGTGAAATCGACTGGGAGGTGTAAAGTGAAATCGACTGGGAGGTGTAGAGTGAAATCGACTGGGAGGTGTAGAGTGAAATCGACTGGGAGGTGCAGAGTGAAATCGACTGGGAGGTGTAGAGTGAAATCGACTGGAGGTGTAAAGTGAAATCGACTGGAGGTGTAAAGTGAAATCGACTGGGAGGTGTAGAGTGAAATCGACTTGGAGGTGTAGAGTGAAATCGACTGGGAGGTGTAAAGTGAAATCGACTGTGAGGTGTAGAGTGAAATCGACTGGGAGGTGTAGAGTGAAATCGACTGGGAGGTGTAGAGTGAAATCGACTGGGAGGTGTAGTGTAATACTTGGTCTTTATTTTAATATATTTATGAACCTAGAGAATCTTTTTTGAGCTCAACACAAAAATTTGGACAGTGTTTCCGAGTAATTTACCGTTTTTTTCTAATAAGGCGACCCCCTCGACTTTGCGGACCTTTATCTCAGCCTAGAGTAAATATTTACGTCAATTTTTTATCGACTTATAGGTATTTTTATGATTTCTCCCTTCTTGAAAGTGAATATTATTTAAATATTTGAATTAAATATTCACGAAGCTCGTATAGCTTCTGTGACAGTAGGTGACTTATGAACGATTCAAATAAATTTTGCGGGAAATTTAAAAACTCTTCAAATTTGACAAAAAAGGGTTCTAGACCATGCCTATGCACGGGCCGGCCCGGCCCGGGCCGTGATTTTTAAAGCCCTGGCTGGGCCCAACTTTTATTTTTTTTCTTCTCGGGCCGGGCTCAAAAGTCTCCGGGCCGGGTAGGCCCGGAAATGCTGGATCTAAAATACACCTCATAATCCCACCATTTTGAACTTTTTGCCTTTAAGACTTTCACTCATCTCCATTCTAGCAACCTATCCTTCAAACTGTTTTTACCAATAATTTCTCGCTGTTTATCGTTGGAAAATGATTTCTTTGTTAATAGGAGCACAATTTCCAGGAAGAAAGCGAGTAATCAAGAATGAGCAACAATCAAGAAGAATCAAACGAACCCGCAACAAAGCGGATCCATTTGGCAGGTAGTTAACTTTCATTACCTTTTTAGTAGCTGAGTTTTTATTTATTCAAAATTTAGTGAGCAAGTCTGCACTTGATTTTACTAAAGATGAGCTCTTGATAATGATTGGAGACAAGTCTGGTCAAATTTTCTTCAAGCCAAATCCCAAGGATGAGCTTTTTGAGGTGGTGGAGTACGCAGCAAATAGAGATCGAGAAAAGTCAGAACCAACAAAATACGATCGCTGTTCCAATTGCAGGATCCTTTGGGCCAGGGCCGGTCCCAAATCAAAATTTAAGCCACGGGCCGGGCCCAGAAAAAAAATGTCCGGGCCGTGAAAAAGTGGGCTCGTGCACAGGCCTGTTCTAGACTTTAAATGGCTTCTAGTTTTCAGTTTTTTTTGCTACATAAAAAGCCTCAAAAATGCGACTTTTTGCACTTTTGATGCGAGAAAATTATTTTCCTCATTTTTGCCTTATATTTGACGTAAAGTCTGCAATTTTGTCTACACTGTACTCAATTTTTATAAGAAAAATTGTAAACCTGATCTTTATGACCTATATCTACCTTTCGATTTCACGGGAAATAATAAAAAATTTGAAGAAAAAAATTGCAAAATTGAAAGTGACGATAGGTAGGGTTGAACTCGTGATTTAAAGAAAAATAACTTTTTATAGCGTTTCCGCAACAAAATTCAACGCTTTGCCCACTGCACCATGAAATCCAAATAAAAGTCACCTACTGCCCATTTTTCGCATTTTTGAAAGACCGTGTCATATGCAGTAAGTCATTTTGAAAAACTGCACTTTTATGAGTTGTCACCAAAACCATAAAAACGGCTTCTGAAATTTCTGTTGGCGCCATCTTGTTCAGCGCTCAATTTTGACCACATGTGTATACCTGTAGCGATCGGGCTTTGGAGCGTTAATATTTCAAGTTAAAATTAAAATTGAAAATTTAGAGGTTCTGCTCTACTAATCCAAATGTAACCACAGAGTTCAAGTGCGAGCATACACATATGGGAATCAACCACGTAGTGAGTTAGCCCTGTGCAGCGAGCCACGTTAATCTCATGCTTAGAGAGCTCGACCTAGGGTTACGGCAGAATGGGAGGACTCGGAACCGGCCTCACCACCGTCATTTAAACATTCTTGGTTACACCGAAAAAATCTGTAGTTCAGACGGTGTGCGGGAGCCCTTGACAAAATTTTTCGAAAGTGTCCGCTTTTTTTTTGATACACCCTGTATATGCACCACCCTAAAACAAACCTATGTTTTCAAATATTGTTGTTTATTAATAATGTTTTATTAACCGCTACATTATGAAATAATTGTTTAAAAAAGTCTTTAAAAAAGTATTTGGCCATTATTAGTCTTTAATTAAAGCTATTATTTAAAATAATTTAATTTTGCCCTTGACAAAATTTTTGTGTTTTTTTTGATACACCCTGTATATGCACCACCCTAAAACAAACCTATGTTTTCAAATATTGTTGTTTATTAATAATGTTTTATTAACCGCTACATTATAAAATGATTGTTTAAAAAAGTCTTTAAAAAAGTATTTGGCCATTATTAGTCTTTAATTAAAGCTGTTATTTCAAAAAATTTAATTTTGCAATAGTTGATACTTAAGTTTATAGATTGTTTTAAAGTCTCGTCGTTGATCTTCTTTATGCTGCAGTCAAACACAATCCCATAGTAGCATTGCAGACAGAGTTAGGAAAGGTGGTGCAATCTGCATTTATAGTGCAAGGGCTGCCTGCTTCGTAGACCTTGCCGTTGATCAAATTTCCACTTAAATAAGCACATGGATTAAAACCCAAAAAAACTTTGAGTTGATAATAGCTCTTACTATTCTTTGTAGTGACACACAACAATAGTCGCGCGACGCCAGCGTAGTGGCGGAGCTCCATTAGGACAAAAAGCCACACCGCAGCCAAGTAGAGTAGTCCTACCCCAAGCCATTTGAGACCAATGACCGACTGTTTTGCCAAACTCAGCCTGGGTCAGGTTCAACTCATGGTTCATGCCATATTGAGCCAGTTCAGACCACCAGGATTCTGAAGCATCTAACAATGCTGTTTCTATAACATTGCTCATTATATTTGCAGTTAGTCGAACATTTTAAGCCGAGCAGAAAAAATAGCATACCCAAAGATAGGTTAGCAGAATAGGCAAACATGTTTTCTCCTGATCCAGAGTGTTTCCAAGTACAATTGTTAGCCCACAGCTGAGCACTATCTTCCAGTGCTTGGTTGTAAATCTGTTGAACATACTTTATAAAAATCAAAAGCAAAATTTTTTACCAATTGATAAATGTTTTTTCCTTGAGGCATAGTTTCATTGTTGTTATCCAGAGATTGTCCTTTGGCTAGTTGAGATCGAAAGTTGTTGTGTGAGTCCAAAACTATGCTTTGTTGTGCAGCTGTTAAAGCAGACGCTCCTTAAAAAGTGAAACAATCTATGTGAAGCTGACAAGTAAAAATTTAGTGGGTCTTTGCTTGAGAATAAGGCAGGGGTAACTCAGGACTCATAACTGTCTTTTTTGTTTTATTCGCGAAAAATGCATGCAGTATCCATAATTGACTGCCGTGACTTACTTTCAGAAAATGAAAGTAAGAAATGGCAAGAATTTTCAAGGAGATTAAAAAAAAACTAAAGTGTGGTTTTTCAATCGTAACACAAAAGCTTTCAAACAAGCATAAACATTCTTAAATGTGTCTAGGCAGAAAAAATTTTACAGACTAAAACAATTTCAATTTTGAAAAAAATACCCCATATATCAGTAAATCCAATGTTTTAAAATCGGCGCTACCGGAGTATATGAAAAGTTATGAAAATGAAAAGAATGAAAAGTTAATTTAATTGAAATACCAGTTTATTTGAAAAATGCTTGTTAAGTAGCCAGTCAATTCTTATTATACGCAACAGCTGAAGCTAGTGAAAAGCATTTTGAATCATTATTTTTGTATTTACTACAATTTGTAAAAACTAAAAAAATTTCAGTTCAACTTGAGATTGGCTTATTGAGCAAGAATTTGAGTGAGCAGCGGACTCCGCTGAGCGGAGGCAGTGGCTGTGGCGCTAGTCAATTTCTATACTTTCCGCAAATTAATAAAGGAAATTCGGCGGCGCTGTTTTTTTCGAGCGTCCAACTGTGGTTGAGATATGGACTTTTAAAAAAAGAAAATGACTAAAATTCAGTGTTTCTTTTTTTTTTTTAATTTTTCGAATTTTTTTCAAAAATATTTTTCAAACAGGCCATATCTTGACAAACTTTGATGAAAAAAATCTGTCAAGTTAGTTTTGTAGCCCACGAACTGCGCTACAACATAGTACAACCCCCTAGTTGTCACCTTGACAAAAATAGTTTAATTCTTTAAAATTATTTTTTTTCAAGGAGATTAAAAAAAACTAAAGTGTGGTTTTTCAATCGTAACACAAGAGCATTCAAACAAGCATAAACATTCTTAAATGTGTCTAGGCAGAAAAAATGTTACAGACTGAAACAATTTTAATTTAAAAAAAAAATACCCCATATATCAGTAAATCCAATGTTTTAAAAATCTGCGCTACCGGATATAGAGACTCTTTTTGCCTCGCTCCAGTGACCAAAACAGGGTAGAATACCTTAAAAATAGTCATTTATACTGCGGTGGGGTCAAAAAAATCGACTGCAAAAACCATTTTGCAAAATTAATTCAAGAAAAAGGAAATTTTTATACCACTCTGCTTTTTTTTTATAAAATTACCTGCTATGAAATAGCTGCTAACCACTAAAACAAAAAATAGCATTTTGTAAAGTTCAAATTATTTGGAAAAATTTGTGTGACTGATAAATTCAAAGGATTAATTTTTTCTTTTATGTCAAATAAAAGTAGCTACTTTAAATAAATTATTGCGAAAATCCGAAAGTCTGGTCGTCAAATTCACTATGTTCACAGTTTCTGTGGGCGTTAAAAAACTTGTTAAAAAAAGCCATTCGTGTATTAATTTTGTGTATTTTTCATTTCTTTTCTGCAACAACTTTTTAAAACTAATCCTATGATAATTTGTCAGTATCTGGTGATTGTAGTAGTTGTCAACCCACGCTTAAATGTGATTATGAGTATGCAAAATTTGTGAAGTTGTAAGTAATGGCCGTAATCATAGTCGGGTCAACTTTTAGGGTCAACTTTTTCTTAAATTCAAAAAATGTCAATATTTTTCTTAAAATTCTTTTATTTCGAGCACTTAGACATTACACCTCACAATCGATTTCACTCTACACCTCCCAGTCGATTTTTATTTGATTTATAGCGAAAAACAATTATGGCAATAGACAATTACATAAAACAGATCATTTTTTTACGAACAGATCATTTCTTACGAACAGAGACAAATCTATCTTCGAAAGCCTTCTCCACATCTGGATACCTCAACTAAGATGGCTCATCATGTTCGCATCCATTGTCACTGCTTTCGGCGTCGAGAATAGTATAGTCCAAATCGTCTCCATTGGCATAAGCATCTCGGCAATCCATGGAATGGATCCCCATAATTGAAGGAGGACAATGAAAACAGGCATGAAATACAGCAGTACAAATAGCAAAACTTACACATTCTTCAACCTGTACTTCTTCACAAATGGATACTTTGCCAAGTCACCAGGAAGATGCGTACGATTATGGTTTCCAGGCGCCCGAAAGACCGTCCTTTTGATCGCTCCCCAAATCGCTTCGATCGAATTAGTGTGCACTGCCTAAATTTTCAAAGCATTTACAATGATATGAAAGCATCAGTGAAATGATGAAACGATCATTGGAAGATTTATTCGCGTCAGGAATGAATTCACCAGGAGGCTTTTTTGACCAGAGCACTTCTTTCCACCAGGCTGGATCCTTTAACCGCACTGAAATCTAACTTAAAAAATATTCATTACCTCTAAGAATTTCAAACGAATGGATTAAACGTACCCATTTGCTCACTCATTCAGCTTCATGAACAATTCCATGAGTATCCAAGAACGTAAGCAATGCATCATTGTTTTCTGAAAGACGATCCAGCTTGGCAAGAGTCCATCGCGTATTCTTTGAAGGTCCATCACGCCTAAGAGCCATCTAAAAGGCACAATAAAGGAGCTGTAAAACGTGAGGCAAAACGAGACACAAAAGATAGAGCAAAATAATAAAAAGCAAGAATGTAGAACGATTGAAGACGCGCGAATTTAAAATTTAAAAATTTAAATAAATTTAAAATTGCAGAGAAATCGACTGGAGGTGTAAAGTGAAATCGACTGGGAGGTGTAGAGTGAAATCGACTGGGAGGTGTAAAGTGAAATCGACTGGGAGGTGTAGAGTGAAATCGACTGGGAGGTGTAGAGTGAAATCGACTGGGAGGTGTAGAGTGAAATCGACTGGGAGGTGTAGTGTGAAACTTGGTCTTTATTTTAATATATTTATGAACCTAGAGAATCTTTTTGAGCTCAACACAAAAATTTGGACAGTGTTTCCGAGTAATTTACCGTTTTTTTTCTAATAAGGCGAACCCCTCGACTTTGCGGACCTTTATCTCAGCCTAGAGTAAATATTTACGTCAATTTTTTATCGACTTATAGGTATTTTTATGATTTCTCCTTCTTGAAAGTGAATATTATTTAAATATTTGAATTAAATATTCACGAAGCTCGTATAGCTTCTGTGACAGTAGGTGACTTATGAACGATTCAAATAAATTTTGCGGGAAATTGAAAAACTCTTCAAATTTGACAAAAAAGGGTTCTAGACCAGGCCTGTGCACGGGCCGGACCGGCCCGGGCCGTGATTTTAAAGCCCGGGCCGGGCCCAACTTTTTTTTATTTTTTTCTTCTCGGGCCGGGCTCAAAAGTCTCCGGGCCGGGCAGGACGGAAATGCTGGGTCTAAAATACACCTCATAATCCCGCCATTTTGAACTTTTTGCCTTTAAGACTTTCACTCATCTCCATTCTAGCAACCTATCCTTTAAACTGTTTTTACCAATAATTTCTCGCTGTTTATCGTTGGAAAATGATTTCTTTGTTAATAGGAGCACAATTTCCAGGAAGAAAGCGAGTAATCAAGAATGAGCAACAATCAAGTAGAATCAAACGAACCCGCAACATAGCGGATCCATTTGGCAGGTAGTTAACTTTCATTACCTCTTTAGTAGCTGAGTTCTTATTTATTCAAAATTTAGTGAGCAAGTCTGCACTTGATTTTACTAAAGATGAGCTCTTGATAATGATTGGAGACAAGTCTGGTCGAATTTTCTTCAAGCCAAATCCCAAGGATGAGCTTTTTGAGGTGGTGGAGTACGCAGCAAATAGAGATCGAGAAAAGTCAAACCAACAAAATATGTTCGCTGTTCCAATTGCAGGATCCTTTGGGCCCGGCGCCGGTCCCAAATAAAAATTTAAGCCACGGGCCGGGCCCAGAAAAATGTCCGGGCCGTGAAAAAGTGGGCCCGTGCACAGGCCTGTTCTAGACTTTAAATGGCTTCTAGTTTTCAGTTTTTTTCGCTACATAAAAAGCCTCAAAAATGCGACTTTTTGCACTTTTGATGCGAGAAAATTATTTTCCTCATTTTTGCCTTATATTTGACGTAAAGTCTGCAATTTTGTCTGAATTGTACTCAATTTTTATAAGAAAAATTGTAAACCTGATCTTCATGACCTATATCTACCTTTCGATTTCACGGGAAATAATAAAAAATTTGAAGAAAAAATTGCAAGATTGAAAGTGACGTTAGGTAGGGTTGAACTCGTGATCTAAAGAAAAATAGCTTTTTATAGCGTTTCCTCAACAAAATTCAACGCTTTGCCCACTGCACCATGAAATCCAAATAAAAGTCACCTACTGCCCATTTTTCGCATTTTTGAAAGGCCGTGTCATATGCAGTAAGTCATTTTAAAAAACTGCACTTTTATGAGTTGCCACCAAAACCCTAAAAACGGCTTCTTAAATTTCTGTTGGCGCCATCTTATTCAGCGCTCAATTTTGACCACATGTGTATACCTGTAGCGATCGGGCTTTGGAGCGTTAATATTTCAAGTTAAAATTAAAATTGAAAATTTAGAGGTTCTGCTCTACTAATCCAAATGTAACCACAGACTTCAAGTGCGAGCATACACATATGGGAATCAACCACGTAGTGAGTTAGCCCTGTGCAGCGAGCCACGTTAATCTCATGCTTAAAGAGCTCGACCTAGGGTTACGGCAGAATGGGAGGACTCGGAACCGGCCTCACCACCGTCATTTAAACATTCTTGGTTACACCGAAAATCTGTAGTTCAGACGGTGTGCGGGAGCCCTTGGCAAAATTTTTCGAAAGTGTCCGCTTTTTTTTTGATACACCCTGTATATGCACCACCCTAAAACAAACCTATGTTTTGAAATATTGTTATTTATTAATAATGTTTTATTAACCGCTACATTATAAAATGATTGTTTAAAAAAAGTCTTTAAAAAAGTATTTGGCCATTATTAGTCTTTAATTAAAGCTGTTATTTCAAAAAATTTAATTTTGCAATAGTTGATACTTAAGTTTATAGATTGTTTTAAAGTCTCGTCGTTGATCTTCTTTATGCTGCAGTCAAACACAATCCCATAGTAGCATTGCAGACAGAGTTAGGAAAGGTGGTGCAATCTGCATTTATAGTGCAAGGGCTGCCTGCTTCGTAGACCTTGCCGTTGATCAAATTTCCACTTAAATAAGCACATGGATTAAAACCCAAAAAAAACTTTGAGTTGATAATAGCTCTTACTATTCTTTGTAGTGACACACAACAATAGTCGCGCGACGCCAGCGTAGTGGCGGAGCTCCATTAGGACAAAAAGCCACACCGCAGCCAAGTAGAGTAGTCCTACCCCAAGCCATTTGAGACCAATGACCGACTGTTTTGCCAAACTCAGCCTGGGTCAGGTTCAACTCATGGTTCATGCCATATTGAGCCAGTTCAGACCACCAGGATTCTGAAGCATCTAACAATGCTGTTTCTATAACATTGCTCATTATATTTGCAGTTAGTCGAACATTTTAAGCCGAGCAGAAAAAATAGCATACCCAAAGATAGGTTAGCAGAATAGGCAAACATGTTTTCTCCTGATCCAGAGTGTTTCCAAGTACAATTGTTAGCCCACAGCTGAGCACTATCTTCCAGTGCTTGGTTGTAAATCTGTTGAACATACTTTATAAAAATCAAGAGCAAAATTTTTTACCAGTTGATAAATGTTTTTTCCTTGAGGCATAGTTTCATTGTTGTTATCCAGAGATTGTCCTTTGGCTAGTTGAGATCGAAAGTTGTTGTGTGAGTCCAAAACTATGCTTTGTTGTGCAGCTGTTAAAGCAGACGCTCCTTAAAAAGTGAAACAATCTATGTGAAGCTGACAAGTAAAAATTTAGTGGGTCTTTGCTTGAGAATAAGGCAGGGGTAACTCAGGACTCATAACTGTCTTTTTTGTTTTATTCGCGAAAAATGCATGCAGTATCCATAATTGACTGCCGTGACTTACTTTCAGAAAATGAAAGTAAGAAATGGCAAGAATTTTCAAGGAGATTAAAAAAAAACTAAAGTGTGGTTTTTCAATCGTAACACAAAAGCTTTCAAACAAGCATAAACATTCTTAAATGTGTCTAGGCAGAAAAAATTTTACAGACTAAAACAATTTCAATTTTGAAAAAAATACCCCATATATCAGTAAATCCAATGTTTTAAAAATCGGCGCTACCGGAGTATATGAAAAGTTATGAAAATGAAAAGAATGAAAAGTTAATTTAATTGAAATACCAGTTTATTTGAAAAATGCTTGTTAAGTAGCCAGTCAATTCTTATTATACGCAACAGCTGAAGCTAGTGAAAAGCATTTTGAATCATTATTTTTGTATTTACTACAATTTGTAAAAACTAAAAAAATTTCAGTTCAACTTGAGATTGGCTTATTGAGCAAGAATTTGAGTGAGCAGCGGACTCCGCTGAGCGGAGGCAGTGGCTGTGGCGCTAGTCAATTTCTATACTTTCCGCAAATTAATAAAGGAAATTCGGCGGCGCTGTTTTTTTCGAGCGTCCAACTGTGGTTGAGATATGGACTTTTAAAAAAAGAAAATGACTAAAATTCAGTGTTTCTTTTTTTTTTTTAATTTTTCGAATTTTTTTCAAAAATATTTTTCAAACAGGCCATATCTTGACAAACTTTGATGAAAAAAATCTGTCAAGTTAGTTTTGTAGCCCACGAACTGCGCTACAACATAGTACAACCCCCTAGTTGTCACCTTGACAAAAATAGTTTAATTCTTTAAAATTATTTTTTTTCAAGGAGATTAAAAAAAACTAAAGTGTGGTTTTTCAATCGTAACACAAGAGCATTCAAACAAGCATAAACATTCTTAAATGTGTCTAGGCAGAAAAATGTTACAGACTGAAACAATTTTAATTTAAAAAAAATACCCCATATATCAGTAAATCCAATGTTTTAAAAATCTGCGCTACCGGATATAGAGACTCTTTTTGCCTCGCTCCAGTGACCAAAACAGGGTAGAATACCTTAAAAATAGTCATTTATACTGCGGTGGGGTCAAAAAAATCGACTGCAAAAACCATTTTGCAAAATTAATTCAAGAAAAAGGAAATTTTTATACCACTCTGCTTTTTTTTTATAAAATTACCTGCTATGAAATAGCTGCTAACCACTAAAACAAAAAATAGCATTTTGTAAAGTTCAAATTATTTGGAAAAATTTGTGTGACTGATAAATTCAAAGGATTAATTTTTTCTTTTATGTCAAATAAAAGTAGCTACTTTAAATAAATTATTGCGAAAATCCGAAAGTCTGGTCGTCAAATTCACTATGTTCACAGTTTCTGTGGGCGTTAAAAAACTTGTTAAAAAAAGCCATTCGTGTATTAATTTTGTGTATTTTTCATTTCTTTTCTGCAACAACTTTTTAAAACTAATCCTATGATAATTTGTCAGTATCTGGTGATTGTAGTAGTTGTCAACCCACGCTTAAATGTGATTATGAGTATGCAAAATTTGTGAAGTTGTAAGTAATGGCCGTAATCATAGTCGGGTCAACTTTTAGGGTCAACTTTTTCTTAAATTCAAAAAAATGTCAATATTTTTCTTAAAATTCTTTTATTTCGGAGCACTTAGACATTACACCTCACAATCGATTTCACTCTACACCTCCCAGTCGATTTTTATTTGATTTATAGCGAAAAACAATTATGGCAATAGACAATTACATAAAACAGATCATTTTTTTTACGAACAGATCATTTCTTACGAACAGAGACAAATCTATCTTCGAAAGCCTTCTCCACATCTGGATACCTCAACTAAGATGGCTCATCATGTTCGCATCCATTGTCACTGCTTTCGGCGTCGAGAATAGTATAGTCCAAATCGTCTCCATTGGCATAAGCATCTCGGCAATCCATGGAATGGATCCCCATAATTGAAGGAGGACAATGAAAACAGGCATGAAATACAGCAGTACAAATAGCAAAACTTACACATTCTTCAACCTGTACTTCTTCACAAATGGATACTTTGCCAAGTCACCAGGAAGATGCGTACGATTATGGTTTCCAGGCGCCCGAAAGACCGTCCTTTTGATCGCTCCCCAAATCGCTTCGATCGAATTAGTGTGCACTGCCTAAATTTTCAAAGCATTTACAATGATATGAAAGCATCAGTGAAATGATGAAACGATCATTGGAAGATTTATTCGCGTCAGGAATGAATTCACCAGGAGGCTTTTTTGACCAGAGCACTTCTTTCCACCAGGCTGGATCCTTTAACCGCACTGAAATCTAACTTAAAAAATATTCATTACCTCTAAGAATTTCAAACGAATGGATTAAACGTACCCATTTGCTCACTCATTCAGCTTCATGAACAATTCCATGAGTATCCAAGAACGTAAGCAATGCATCATTGTTTTCTGAAAGACGATCCAGCTTGGCAAGAGTCCATCGCGTATTCTTTGAAGGTCCATCACGCCTAAGAGCCATCTAAAAGGCACAATAAAGGAGCTGTAAAACGTGAGGCAAAACGAGACACAAAAAGATAGAGCAAAATAATAAAAAGCAAGAATGTAGAACGATTGAAGACGCGCGAATTTAAAATTTAAAAATTTAAATAAATTTAAAATTGCAGAGAAATCGACTGGAGGTGTAAAGTGAAATCGACTGGGAGGTGTAGAGTGAAATCGACTGGGAGGTGTAAAGTGAAATCGACTGGGAGGTGTAGAGTGAAATCGACTGGGAGGTGTAGAGTGAAATCGACTGGGAGGTGTAGAGTGAAATCGACTGGGAGGTGTAGTGTGAAACTTGGTCTTTATTTTAATATATTTATGAACCTAGAGAATCTTTTTGAGCTCAACACAAAAATTTGGACAGTGTTTCCGAGTAATTTACCGTTTTTTTTCTAATAAGGCGAACCCCTCGACTTTGCGGACCTTTATCTCAGCCTAGAGTAAATATTTACGTCAATTTTTTATCGACTTATAGGTATTTTTATGATTTCTCCCTTCTTGAAAGTGAATATTATTTAAATATTTGAATTAAATATTCACGAAGCTCGTATAGCTTCTGTGACAGTAGGTGACTTATGAACGATTCAAATAAATTTTGCGGGAAATTGAAAAACTCTTCAAATTTGACAAAAAAGGGTTCTAGACCAGGCCTGTGCACGGGCCGGACCGGCCCGGGCCGTGATTTTTAAAGCCCGGGCCGGGCCCAACTTTTATTTTTTATTTTTTTTTCTTCTCGGGCCGGGCTCAAAAGTCTCCGGGCCGGGCAGGACGGGAAATGCTGGGTCTAAAATACACCTCATAATCCCGCCATTTCGAACTTTTTGCCTTTAAGACTTTCACTCATCTCCATTCTAGCAACCTATCCTTTAAACTGTTTTTACCAATAATTTCTCGCTGTTTATCGTTGGAAAATGATTTCTTTGTTAATAGGAGCACAATTTCCAGGAAGAAAGCGAGTAATCAAGAATGAGCAACAATCAAGTAGAATCAAACGAACCCGCAACATAGCGGATCCATTTGGCAGGTAGTTAACTTTCATTACCTCTTTAGTAGCTGAGTTCTTATTTATTCAAAATTTAGTGAGCAAGTCTGCACTTGATTTTACTAAAGATGAGCTCTTGATAATGATTGGAGACAAGTCTGGTCGAATTTTCTTCAAGCCAAATCCCAAGGATGAGCTTTTTTGAGGTGGTGGAGTACGCAGCAAATAGAGATCGAGAAAAGTCAAAACCAACAAAATATGTTCGCTGTTCCAATTGCAGGATCCTTTGGGCCCGGCCCGCGCCGGTGCCAAATAAAAATTTAAGCCACGGGCCGGGCCCAGAAAAAAAATGTCCGGGCCGGGCCGTGAAAAAGTGGGCCCGTGCACAGGCCTGTTCTAGACTTTAAATGGCTTCTAGTTTTCAGTTTTTTTCGCTACATAAAAAGCCTCAAAAATGCGACTTTTTGCACTTTTGATGCGAGAAAATTATTTTCCTCATTTTTGCCTTATATTTGACGTAAAGTCTGCAATTTTGTCTGAATTGTACTCAATTTTTATAAGAAAAATTGTAAACCTGATCTTCATGACCTATATCTACCTTTCGATTTCACGGGAAATAATAAAAAATTTGAAGAAAAAAATTGCAAGATTGAAAGTGACGTTAGGTAGGGTTGAACTCGTGATCTAAAGAAAAATAGCTTTTTATAGCGTTTCCTCAACAAAATTCAACGCTTTGCCCACTGCACCATGAAATCCAAATAAAAGTCACCTACTGCCCATTTTTCGCATTTTTGAAAGGCCGTGTCATATGCAGTAAGTCATTTTAAAAAACTGCACTTTTATGAGTTGCCACCAAAACCCTAAAAACGGCTTCTTAAATTTCTGTTGGCGCCATCTTATTCAGCGCTCAATTTTGACCACATGTGTATACCTGTAGCGATCGGGCTTTGGAGCGTTAATATTTCAAGTTAAAATTAAAATTGAAAATTTAGAGGTTCTGCTCTACTAATCCAAATGTAACCACAGACTTCAAGTGCGAGCATACACATATGGGAATCAACCACGTAGTGAGTTAGCCCTGTGCAGCGAGCCACGTTAATCTCATGCTTAAAGAGCTCGACCTAGGGTTACGGCAGAATGGGAGGACTCGGAACCGGCCTCACCACCGTCATTTAAACATTCTTGGTTACACCGAAAATCTGTAGTTCAGACGGTGTGCGGAGCCCTTGGCAAAATTTTTCGAAAGTGTCCGCTTTTTTTTGATACACCCTGTATATGCACCACCCTAAAACAAACCTATGTTTTGAAATATTGTTATTTATTAATAATGTTTTATTAACTGCTACATTATAAAATGATTGTTTAAAAAGTCTTTAAAAAAGTATTTGGCCATTATTAGTCTTTAATTAAAGCTGTTATTTCAAAAAATTTAATTTTGCAATAGTTGATACTTAAGTTTATAGATTGTTTTAAAGTCTCGTCGTTGATCTTCTTTATGCTGCAGTCAAACACAATCCCATAGTAGCATTGCAGACAGAGTTAGGAAAGGTGGTGCAATCTGCATTTATAGTGCAAGGGCTGCCTGCTTCGTAGACCTTGCCGTTGATCAAATTTCCACTTAAATAAGCACATGGATTAAAACCCAAAAAAACTTTGAGTTGATAATAGCTCTTACTATTCTTTGTAGTGACACACAACAATAGTCGCGCGACGCCAGCGTAGTGGCGGAGCTCCATTAGGACAAAAAGCCACACCGCAGCCAAGTAGAGTAGTCCTACCCCAAGCCATTTGAGACCAATGACCGACTGTTTTGCCAAACTCAGCCTGGGTCAGGTTCAACTCATGGTTCATGCCATATTGAGCCAGTTCAGACCACCAGGATTCTGAAGCATCTAACAATGCTGTTTCTATAACATTGCTCATTATATTTGCAGTTAGTCGAACATTTTAAGCCGAGCAGAAAAAATAGCATACCCAAAGATAGGTTAGCAGAATAGGCAAACATGTTTTCTCCTGATCCAGAGTGTTTCCAAGTACAATTGTTAGCCCACAGCTGAGCACTATCTTCCAGTGCTTGGTTGTGAATCTGTTGAACATACTTTATAAAAATCAAGAGCAAAATTTTTTACCAGTTGATAAATGTTTTTTCCTTGAGGCATAGTTTCATTGTTGTTATCCAGAGATTGTCCTTTGGCTAGTTGAGATCGAAAGTTGTTGTGTGAGTCCAAAACTATGCTTTGTTGTGCAGCTGTTAAAGCAGACGCTCCTTAAAAAGTGAAACAATCTATGTGAAGCTGACAAGTAAAAATTTAGTGGGTCTTTGCTTGAGAATAAGGCAGGGGTAACTCAGGACTCATAACTGTCTTTTTGTTTTATTCGCGAAAAATGCATGCAGTATCCATAATTGACTGCCGTGACTTACTTTCAGAAAATGAAAGTAAAAAATGGCAAGGTTGTGTTAGAAATATTAAAAATTCCGGGGGCGCTCATTCAAAAAATAAGGACATTTCGGAGCCCTAGGATAACTATTGGGATGAACCGTAAGTAATGTCGTTTTTATGAAACGTGTGTATTTCATAATAATTTTTTGGAGTACCCGCTTCAAAGCTACAAAAACGATGTTACAGAAAAAAATTTGAATCTAAGAGTGTTGAGATATGGACTTTTGAAAAAAGAAAATGACTAACATTCAGTTTTTCTTCATTTTTTAAATATTTCTAATTTTTTTCAGAAATATTTTTTAAAGAGGCTATATCTTGACAAACTTTGATGAAAAAAATCTGTCAAGTTAGTTTTGTAGCCCATGAACTGCGCTACAACATAGTGCAAAAATATTATTGCAACACCTTTATAAAAAATCAAAATTTTTATTAAAATAGTTGTCACCTTGACAAAAATAGTTTAATTCTTTAAAATTATTTTTTTTCAAGGAAATTAAAAAAAAACTAAAGTGTGGTTTTTCAATCGTAACACAAAAGCTTTCAAACAAGCATAAACATTCTTAAATGTGTCTAGGCAGAAAAAATTTTACAGACTAAAACAATTTCAATTTTGAAAAAAATACCCCATATATCAGTAAATCCAATGTTTTAAAAAGCTGCGCTACCGGAGTATACGCCACCATGATTTGTGTCTAAGGTATGTGGGTGTGCGCATCTCAACTCCAAGCCCCCTTCATGCATCTAGAGTCACTTTAGAGTGATTTGTGTCTAAGGTATGTGGGTGTGCGCATCTCAACTCCAAGCCCCCTGCGCACCCGAAGGGGTCGCAGGGGGCTTGACGGGTTAGAGATGCGCGCACTCACTTATCTTAGACAGGATTCCGAGCAAGACTCTTGATCATAAAATGCATATAGAGACTCTTTTTGCCTCGCTCCAGTGACCAAAACAGGGTAGAATACCTTAAAAATAGTCATTTATACTGCGGTGGGGTCAAAAAAATCGACTGCAAAAACCATTTTGCAAAATTAATTCAAGAAAAGAAATTTTCATACCACTCTGCTTTTTTTTTTAAAATTACCTGCTATGAAATAGCTGCTAACCACTAAAACAAAAAATAGCATTTTGTAAAGTTCAAATTATTTGGAAAAATTTGTGTGACTGATAAATTCAAAGGATTAATTTTTTCTTTTATGTCAAATAAAAGTAGCTACTTTAAATAAATTATTGCGAAAATCCGAAAGTCTGGTCGTCAAATTCACTATGTTCACAGTTTCTGTGGGCGTTAAAAAACTTGTTAAAAAAAGCCATTCGTGTATTAATTTTGTGTATTTTTCATTTCTTTTCTGCAACAACTTTTTAAAACTAATCCTATGATAATTTGTCAGTATCTGGTGATTGTAGTAGTTGTCAACCCACGCTTAAATGTGATTATGAGTATGCAAAATTTGTGAAGTTGTAAGTAATGGCCGTAATCATAGTCGGGTCAACTTTTAGGGTCAACTTTTTCTTAAATTCAAAAAATGTCAATATTTTCTTAAAATTCTTTTATTTCGAGCACTTAGACATTACACCTCACAATCGATTTCACTCTACACCTCCCAGTCGATTTTTATTTGATTTATAGCGAAAAACAATTATGGCAATAGACAATTACATAAAACAGATCATTTTTTTACGAACAGATCATTTCTTACGAACAGAGACAAATCTATCTTCGAAAGCCTTCTCCACATCTGGATACCTCAACTAAGATGGCTCATCATGTTCGCATCCATTGTCACTGCTTTCGGCGTCGAGAATAGTATAGTCCAAATCGTCTCCATTGGCATAAGCATCTCGGCAATCCATGGAATGGATCCCCATAATTGAAGGAGGACAATGAAAACAGGCATAAAATACAGCAGTACAAATAGCAAAACTTACACATTCTTCAACCTGTACTTCTTCACAAATGGATACTTTGCCAAGTCACCAGGAAGATGCGTACGATTATGGTTTCCAGGCGCCCGAAAGACCGTCCTTTTGATCGCTCCCCAAATCGCTTCGATCGAATTAGTGTGCACTGCCTAAATTTTCAAAGCATTTACAATGATATGAAAGCATCAGTGAAATGATGAAACGATCATTGGAAGATTTATTCGCGTCAGGAATGAATTCACCAGGAGGCTTTTTGACCAGAGCACTTCTTTCCACCAGGCTGGATCCTTTAACCGCACTGAAATCTAACTTAAAAAATATTCATTACCTCTAAGAATTTCAAACGAATGGATTAAACGTACCCATTTGCTCACTCATTCAGCTGCATGTCATCTTTTCCGCACTGTCGATTGATCGAAACGATTCCATGAGTATCCAAGAACGTAAGCAACGCATCATTGTTTTCTGAAAGACGATCCAGCTTAGCAAGAGTCCATCGCGTATTCTTTGAAGGTCCATCACGCATAAGAGCCATCTAAAAGGCACAATAAAGGAGCTGTAAAACGTGAGGCAAAACGAGAAACAAAAAGAAAGAGCAAAATAATAAAAAGCAAGAATGTAGAACGATTGAAGACGCGCGAATTTAAAATTTAAAAATTTAAATAAATTTAAAATTGCAGAGAAATCGACTGGGAGGTGTAGAGTGAAATCGACTGGGAGGTGTAGTGTGAAACTTGGCCTTTATTTTAATATATTTAAGAACCTAGAGAAACTTTTTGAGCTCTACACAAAAATTTGGACAGTGTTTCCGAGTGATTTACCGTTTTTTTCTAATAAGGCGACCCCCTCGACTTTGCGGACCTGTATCTCAGCCTAGAGTAAATATTTTTTTTAGATTGAAATCGACTGCGAGGTTTTCTCTTGTGAGGTTTTCATAGCGTTTTCTTAACTCCGAGCTCTGGTTAGGCACATAAAAATCTCGAGATCGAATTCCGAATTCGGGCATCCAAAAAAAGGAGTTCGGTCGCCTTATTGAAGGAAATATGGTATGAATATTTGACGTATAAAAATCGGTGGGTGAAAAAAGTTGAGGGGTCAACAGGGGTCAACTTAGGAGTCAACATTTGCTAAAATTTTGTAGAAACGAGATTTTGAATTGAGATTTTGAATTTCTGTTAATGCCATATTGTAGAGCTCAAAAAGTTGAGTGGGGGTTACAAATATTAGATTTGGCACTTTTTCCTCAAAAAATTGATATTTTAGCACTTTTGAAAAAAGTTGACCCCTAAAGTTGAGGGGTCAACTCGACTATGATTACAGCCAATAATATTTCCTCCTCTACATTATTCTAACCTACTGTTGCAACAATCACTGTTGGGATGGCTGATAGTCCACTACGTCCAGTAAGATTGATGCCTCATTGATTTTAATGAGCAATGCTTAGTAAAATTTTCTGCTTACTCTAGAGAACTACAGGGTGCTCTGGTAAATTTTAGACATCATCAATTCTCAAAATCTAATTTGTAGTCCCAAAATTTGATTTTTTTTAGATTTGTCTGATTTTTGAAATTTTGAGTTGGAAGCTCTGATCTAATCAAACAAACCTCCCATAAACGTAAGCCCCCATATAACTAATAGCGTTTTCTTAACGTTATGTAAACTAGAACTTTTAGTGAATATGGTTTCACTACTTTTAAAAACCAAAAAAATATATATTGGATTACACTCCATACAAATCTTAAATTTTCAGGTTTTAATTCTTTTACACTTCTTCCAAAGCCTCTTCAATTATTAATTCAACTATCGTCATCAATATTAGTTCTTTTAATATGAATGGCTGTCTTCGTCATGAAAATATTTAAACATTCCATCGTTGTTGTATTTTTAAAAACATTCGTGCATGAAGCTATATTTGAAGTAGATCCACAATACACACCAGCCAGAGTATAAATGAGCATGCAGCTGTTGACTTTTCAAATCGCTAAAACTACTAATTGCTCAGTTGTTTAATCGAAAAATTAACCGACCTGAATAATTTGTTGACACATTTCGCTGACGTTTTCTTTGTCTATGTTGTGCTTCGAATATAAGTTTAGAGATTTTTTACAAGTCCGAGATGAATGCAGATATTCAACCATATAGTTAAAGTCGAAAAAAATTTTGTATAATGAAACAAATGCACAATTGAAAAACAAGGGATTTGTCAAGTTGACTATGGGATTGTTGTATCCCGCCTTAACAGTAAATAACCGAACAGATTTAAGGTTGTTAGGACGGTTTGCAAGGCTTTTAATAATTGGTGCAGTAGTTGCGATGACATTTCTGCAAAATTTAATTGTCCAAAGAAAATTGTCAGCTCTTGCCCGTTCCACACATGCTTGATTTGCTGCAATTCATCAAGTGAATTATTGAAATGTTCGAATGCCACATAATTAAACTGGAATCGCAAGTATTTGTGGGCTAGATTGACTAGGAATATATTTTGATTTCGTGTATCAGAAAGATTTCTGTATTTATATCTACAAATAGTATCTTTGTGGAACTCAACATATAGTTCTTTGCTGACAATTAAAAGCGGAGTGTGCATTAAATTTAAGATTATGTTTTGATGAAACAGATTGCTGATTAGACTGAGCTGCATTAATTCGCTCCTGCTTAAAAAAGAAAGCACTTCGTACGTCATAAATATAAAATATAGTTAAGGACAATTTCGAGTTTTTAAATTTAGAGTGAAGTGTAATCTTGATGACAAAAATTTTTTGACTTTAACTTGGATACTTATTTCAACACCAAATATTTAATCAAACATCAAATTTTTGTCCACGGATGATTTCAGAAATCTGTAAACGCCAATCGACACAAAATTGAAAAACAATTCTTTGTGCATAATGTGAAAAAAAAGATTTTCACATGATCCCCCTGTATCCCTGTATCCTTTTGTGATTTGTCCATGGAGAGTCTTGTTGGTTTTTGTCTTGTTTCAGAAAAGTCATCATTCGACTCACACGTACTGGAGCCGTGATCGAAACCATACCGGTGGGTAGATGCAAGCATTTCAAAAACTTCTTGAACATCTGATCCATCAAGTGACTGAAATGCGTGGTGTCTCTACCCGTCTGGGTGATTTGACGTCTGGTGGACTGCGCTCTGGCCTTCGTGATGCGCCTGGTTTGGTCGTGCCTGCTGCTGCTCAAGTCTCGCTGGTTGAAGCTCCTTGTCGTACTGCTGCTGGTGCCTGGATCCCCGCGACCTGTGAAGTTCCGCCGGCCTCTGGGTTTCAAGAAGAGAAGTTCACCGAAGTGCCTGTCTACCGGAATGGAAATGGAAGTTAAAGTGGACGCTGGGCCGAAGAATGCTTAAGAAGAAAAAGAAGCCTGTTTGGCTGGTAGTTCTTTGTGTGTATTGTGTCCATGTGTGTGTCTGTATGTCTCGTTTGTAATGAATAAAGGTCCAAATGAATTCTGTGTGGAAGGGGCGCTTGCGGGAGATAAAATTTCTTTCTCTACTATAGAACTACTCAATAGTACTATTCAATAATATACTATTCAATAATATCTGAATCTGGGCTTCCACCTTCAGTAACTTTGGGCTCTACAAAGTTTCCCTGAATAAACCCTGAAGTACCGGACTAGAAAAAAGAGTGACTTATCATCATAGACTGGTTCGACTACGTGCGCATGGGAGCTAATAACGTTTTCTCCTAACTGTGACTTAATAATAGAGAAAGTAGCTACTCAACAAAAATCTAAAATTTAAATAAAAATCTACCTGAATAATTCGTAGGTTCGCCAAGTCAAACAAATCTGGACGAGACAAATACTTATTTTAATTTCTTTATTTAAATCTGGACATATTGAGGCTTGCGATAGGCATCGTTCGAAACGTATTGTCTTGGCTAGTAATGTCGATATAAATGTCAGTTAGAAATGAACGCCACAATCCTTACTAATGGAAAGGGCACAAAAATTGATTTATAGAGACAAATACAAAAAAGAGTCCTTAGTCTGTAGTCTATCGAGAATAAATAAAAAAATTTCTGTTGTAAAAGTAGTTTAAGGGTCAAGCTAATTTTTTAAAAGCAACCATCTGACTAATTATTCAGCAACTGCGTAATAATTGACTTTTTATTCACTTAAAAACAAAACATGCAGAAGTTTTAGCTTTTGTCTAGACATTTGTTCGACTAACTAGACAAATTAAGCCATTAATAAGACTGAAACACAAATGATTCACTAATAAAACGTGAAAAACATCAACTACTCATCACCACGTGGGAAGAATAAAACAGGAAAAATCTGGTGCAAAGAAAACCCTTTTAAATGCGTCCATTGCAATCAAAAATATCTTTTAGCGAATCAACTGCTTTTATATTTCTGCTTTTCAAAATTTCTCTTTTGTGTTTGTATACTGTATCCTGGCGCTAGTTTTATTGTCTGGTGTTTTTCATAAAAATTAATCACCTCAAAGAACAATATGTGCAGGCTGTCGAGATCGATGGGGATTTTTGGCTAAGTTTCACTTTACCGATCTTCCAGAAAAGCAGCTTTAACCACTTTTTGTGAACTATGAGAACAACTTTTCGAGGTCAATGAATATTTTTTGTTGATTGATCTTATTAACCCGTCAATTAACTCACAGTCAACTGCCGCTATAGTGACACCTTGCAGACGATTTGGTTGGTTTTGTCTAAAATGCCTTAGACTAGACCCCCGATAGTGGTACCCCAGTATGGTGACACCTATAGGTATAGTGACACTCCAGGGCCGGTCCCAACAAATATAAAAAGGCCAGTCTCAACAAATATCCAAAATATCACTATAGTGACACATGTCAAGTTTTGTTGATTAAAGTTTTTACTTTAAGTGAAATTTTTTTAAACAAATTTCAAGCTCTTTAAGCTCTCCGTAGATTTTTCGATAACAATTACATGGTTTTTGCTTTGTTTTCGTTGCCAATGTTTAAACCAGTGATGTAATAATGCTGAAAAATTTTACTACACTTATATATTACTTGTGTGTATGTGTAGCTTTGGTACAGTTCAGAACTGTACTACAGTTGTGAATAATATTTGCAAATGTAATGAGGTTTTTCGGCATTATTCAAATGCAAAACCTTAAAACCTCTATTAGTCCGACATGACAAACTATTTTTCAACCCCTAAAAATCGAAAAAAAATTTGGGTCGATTTCGAGATTTTCGGTGGTCAACCAAAATCTAAAAAGAGAAATTATTAAAGCTCGTGGTAATTAAGAATACACAATGAACAGATTTGCAAAACATTTTCTGTGGGTTGAAATATAGGTTCGTATAGGTGGCGGATTAATGAAAGTATTCGTTTCAGCCGTTTCTCAGGAAACACTATAGTTTCGCCATTTAGGCCCGTAACTTTCGCTTTAGACTGTGACACCTGAAAGCAAGAAATGTAATTGAAGACAAGAAACAAAAAACCTGGACCACCGAGTTTCCTCAAATCCGCGGAACTTCTGGCGACAAATGCATCCAAAAGTAGTTTGCGGAATGTACTTGACCAATTGACGACGGTTGATCGGTGCTAATATCCAATTGACGCTTGATAACTTTCAGTTGAACATTGTCCACCCATAAATTGATAAACCCAAGAATCTATAATTAAGAAAAGACATTGCAAAAATCGCAACTAGAAAAAACCTGAAAGATGGAAAGCTTTGACGCGTCAAAGATCGTTCCTTTGCGAAAACCGACTTTTGCTCCGCATTTCTGATAGGCCCCCTTCTCATACTTTTTGAACTTGTTGAAGCAATGCCAGCGATAACGATCCGCTCTTTAAAAAAAAGTTATCAAGGTTCCAAATACAACATTGATTGATTCTTACCTCGAATCATCAGCAACCAAAACGAGTCTTCCAGTAGTGCATTTATCGCATAAAAATTGACTTTCTTCTGGAATCAAATGCCATTTCTGCAGAACATTCTTCATTCGATCAGGATCCTTGTAGATATCATGAAGACGAATCAAATTCAAAGACATTAAGCACTAAAAATAATAATAACAGAGCAAAAAAAACAAGACTACACATTCCTGGAAGATAAGAAAACCAAACGTTTTTCAAAAATAATGAAAAGGGGTCCAAAAAAATGAATTTTTTGTCAAAATTTTTTTTATAAAAATGTGTTTCCCAATCAAAATAACACGTTTTCTGTAGCATTGAAGGTCTAAAACCTCTAAAAAAGTGGTCAAAACATGATTTTGGGTACTTCCCTTATAAGGAAGTTTAGCCCTGTACTCAAAATTGTCTGATTTTGTGGATACTTTTGCATTATTTTCAAAAATAGTGACAAGACATACTTTATTCTTTATTGCATTTTGTAGATTATGAGTTTTGCTACAAAAAATTGGGTGGCGTTAACTGCTTCCCAGTTACAAAATCGAGTAGGGGCATAGACCAGTAAAAAATAATGACTTTTTGGTAAAATAGGTAAAAATACATTAAGTGCCTATATATTGGTATATAAAAACGAAATGGGTAGAGCTCGTGGAAGATAAGAAAACTCTACAAAACACTTTACGAAACATTTACTCTGCCCTCAGATACGAACTCACAAAGTCATGGAAGTCTATTTTCAAAAAAAAGAGTTTAATAATAGGGGTAGGACATTTACGAAACATTTACGAAAACCACCCTAGTTCTACTGGAGTTGCCGGTGCCAAAAACAGCTTGGTCTCCCTGTTGTTTTTTTCATGAAAACAGCTTGGTCCGCCCTGTTGCTAAAAAAATAATAAAATATTTCTTTTATTTTTAATTTTTTCTTGTCTCGAAACGGTGTGTTTTCCAGAAACGTTTCCCATACGAACAAGATCGAAGGGTTTTGGAGCCATGTCAAGCATAAGATCAAGCGCCTGAGAAGAACCAATGAAACTTAGAAGGAATCGTGCTTTGCTGAGGCTGTCTTCCGCCAAAATTGCAAAAGCAGATAATCGGAATGTTCTAGAATTCTTCTTCGAACGAGTATCTATGATACACCGTATAGATAATCATGAAGTTTGATTTTGTGGTTCTGTATAACTGTGCCTAATATTGTTCTGTGCTTAGTAATGAAGTATATTCCTGAATTGAACTCGGTCTTTATCACCTTTCTTCTTGGATTTAAAAAAAGTAAAATTCCTGAATTGAAATCGGTCTTTATCACCTTTCTTCTTGGATTTAAAAAAAAATAAAATTCCATACAAAAAATTAGCAGGGAGGACCAAGCTAACTTTGGCACCGGCAACTCGAGCAGAACTGGGGATTTACGGTAAGATACATTAAGTAAAGTATGTCAAGAAATTTCAGGCTTTTAAAATGTCCGTTATTTTCCTTTATTTCGAAAAACTTACCTTTTTTAGAATTCTGAGTTCGTAAGCCTGCTTTTACATATGTATTTTTATGTATGCACAGAGTTGTTAATTTTAACGTGCTTTGATTTTTAGTCAAAAAAATAATCATCAATTTTGTTCGGGTGTCCTTTTTGATAATAAATTAAAGTTTTGCAAACGCAAATAAGTTATTTCGGTTTGCACACTTTTCTTATTAATAGATGAATAAATTTGCATGAGAATGACGACAAAGAAGTTAAAGATGAGTACATTGGAAGGCAGAGATGTGATTGATTTTGTTGATAATTAATCTGACTTGTCAATGCAAATATTTGCATCGCTTGACTCTTTTGGCAAATACACCTAAAAAAATATTATTACTCTTGGAAGATATTTTGGCGTAATACTGCTACTTTTCGATGACAAAAATTTATACTTATATGCAAAAAGTAAACAATATAAAAGTTATACTGATTGTAGGCAGAATTTTTGTGAGTTTTATAAGTTAAAGGACCATAGCCGTCGCCAGCAATGAGAATTTCACACGTTTGAATGCGCGCGGGACCCTTCTTTTATTGCGAAAATATTTTTGGATTAATTTTTAGTAAATTAATAATTAAATCATCACAAAAGTAGAGCCGGAACTCTGAGTCGAACCTACTAACAATGTTGACCTGCCGCTAGGGGTGTGCACGGGCCGGCCAGAATTCTCCGGGCCGGGTCGGCCCAGACTCAATTTTCGAACAAATATGTCGGCCCTAAAAATAAATTATCAAAGCTGGGATTCCAGGATACAAAACGTATATTAATATTTATAGAAATTGAATAAAAATTTCCAATAATTTTTCAAAAACATTTGAATTTTTAAGTCGTCTGGCCCGGGCAAGGCCGTGGTTGAAAAAATTGAGCTGTTTTTGAAAATTTATTTCAATTTTTTATTCAATTTCTATAAATATTAATATACGTTTTGTAGCCTGGAATCTCAGCTTTAAGAATATATTCTTAGGCTTAGGCTTAGGTGCTCAAATGTGTATGTGCTCAAAAAATTGGGTCAGGGCCGTCCCGGTCCAGTCGGCCCAGACTGCCCGCGGGCCGGCCTGTGCACACCCCTACCTGCCGCCACGTTTTACCACTACTCTACCAAATAACTCGTATTAAATTGCCTATTTTAGGCAAAGTAACTTCATTTCACAAACATTTACGAATTAAAAAAAATAGTGTTGAACATTTTCGGAGTAAAAACATTGTCCCGCGCGCATTTAAACATGTGAAATTCTCATTGCCGGTGACGGCTATGGTCTTTTAACAAAATTGGCAGTTTTATTGATGAAGATACCTCGCTAAGCGACTTTCTCGTTAAAGAAACATGCCAGTGTGTTTTGAAAAGTTAAGGCGGGGACCAGCAAATTTTTTTGAATCGTTCCATTTTTCACTCGGTTTTGCTTCAAATCTAGTATTGATGACCTTATACCACTTAAAAAATTCTGTTTACGGATGCTAAATCAGACTACGTCATCACCGAGTTTAAAGTCTGGTTTAGCATCCGCAAACAACCTCCTCATAGTGAATTCAACTTAAGTAGCTCCCTGCATTTAGGCGGAGCGCATTCTACTTTTTATATTTCGGATGAGTATTCGAAAATCTCAAGATCAACCCAATTTTTTTTTCAATTATTTAGCAGTTTCAAAATTATTAATTATGAGTATCTAATCAAAATTTTCAAAAAGTAAATCGACTACGCTGAACACGAATCCGGTGTCAGAATTAAGGATTTGCTAAAAGGTGAAGAGAGTTGGAGAAGTTTGTGATAAAACTTCAAAACCTGTTCCAATCGTTCCTTTCTAAATTTTCAGCTATCGTGTTCAGCTTGAAATTCTGCACAAAGTTTTTCAAAGTCAGCTTTTCCTGTGTTAAGTGCTAGTTCCGGGGGCTCGACTTCCGGCCCCACGGCTGACCACTTTTTGATGACAATTTTGAAAAACCGATTGCATATTCGTGTTTCTCGACCCCGATTTAGGCGCGAATACCAATCGTTTCTGGAAAAGTGAAAAAAATTTTCGATGCCTTGGTCCCCAAGATGAAAAAATTCGAAAATTTCAAAAAAATTTTTCAAATTCCCGCCAAAACATTTTAAGGGATTCAGGGTGTATTGGGAGGAAAGGGAATAAAAGGGGCCACTAATCACACAGGGCCACTAACAAAAGATGTTGAACATAGTTTTGAATACTGGGGCCTACCGCATAAATATACTCTGGTATGCATGCTTTTCATGCATCCAGAGTCACTTTCAGTGATTTGTGTCTAAGGTATGTGGGTGTGCATCTCAACTCCAAGCCCCAAGCCCCTTGCGCCCCCGAAGGGGAGTTTAAAAGTCTGGTTTAGCATCCGCAAAACAATACATCTGTAGTGAATTCAAAAGTAGCTCCCTGCATTTAGGCGGGCGCATTCTACACATATTTCGGATGAGTATCGAAAATCTCAAGATCAACCCAATTTTTTTTTCAATTATTTAGCAGTTTCAAAATTATTAATTATGAGTATCTAATCAAAATTTTCAGTCAGAGTCACTTTCGAGTGATTTGTGTCTAAGGTATGTGGGTGTGCGCATCTCAACCCCAAGCCCCCTGCGCCCCCGAAGGGGTTTAAAGTCTGGTTTAGCATCCGCAAACAACCTCCTCATAGTGAATTCAACTTAAGTAGCTCCCTGCATTTAGGCGGAGCGCATTCTACTTTATATATTTCGGATGAGTATTCGAAAATCTCAAGATTAACCCAATTTTTTTTTCAATTATTTAGCAGTTTCAAAATTATTAATTATGAGTATCTAATCAAAATTTTCAGTCAGAGTCACTTTCGAGTGATTTGTGTCTAAGGTATGTGGGTGTGCGCATCTCAACTCCAAGCCCCCTGGAAGGCTGATTTGATACTCATAATTAATAATTTTCTTACTTAAAATGATGAAAAAAAACCTTTGATCTTTGAGACAGTGCATGCCATCCGCATAAAGCGAGGCTGCTGCTCCGCCATGAACTACTCTGAGTGCTATGGGTTAAACAGACTAAGCAGGCTAACTTCCTGTCAATCAACTTGTAGCATGCATACCAGAGTATATTTATGCGGTAGGCCCCAGTATTCAAAACTATGTTCAACATCTTTTGTTAGTGGCTGTGATGTGGCCTTTTATTCCCTTTCCTCCCAATACAGCCCTGAATCATAAAAATGTTTGGGAATTTGAAAAATTTTTTGAAAACCGAATTTTTCACCTTGGGGGACCAAGGCAAATCGAAAAATTTTTTCACTTTTCAGAAACTTTGGTAAATTCGCGCTAAATCGGGGTCGAGAAACACGAATATGCAATCGGTTTTCAAAATTGTCATAAAAGTGGGTCAGCCGTGGGGGGGTCAAGTAAAGTGTTACCGTTCGGGCTAGATCATTCTAAAGGGTACTGACTATTATAGGGTGGCCATATTAATAGGTACTTTACGATATTTTACTCTTGTTGAATGTTGGCATCGACCTTCCGACCTAGCTACTGTAAACCATATGAGCATAGTTGCAGAGGCGCTCGGCGCCCATTTTCGAAAACCTTGGAGCCATTTTTTTTTAGCAAGTTTGCATATTTTTCAGTAAATATTTATTTTTCAAAGATCTACTAATTGATTTCCGCTAATAGCAACATGATTTATTCTACATATACACGTAGTTGTTCATATAGTTGACTAACTAATTGCAATTTTTTTCAACAAATTCAAGGAGTTTAGTTGTTGAACTTGATCAGATGAAATTTTGGAAGGAGGGATACACGGCAACCAACACTAATTTACTGCTATTGAACATGAGTCTTTTTGGTATTTGCGTTTACCCATTA
The DNA here is from genome assembly GCA_029231635.1 of Ditylenchus weischeri. Classification (NCBI taxonomy): domain Eukaryota; kingdom Metazoa; phylum Nematoda; class Chromadorea; order Rhabditida; family Anguinidae; genus Ditylenchus; species Ditylenchus weischeri. Next base: position 148,026 of record JAMRYI010000271.1, read on the forward strand.
CTAGGCAGGCTAGCTTAAAACATACTGTCTATTCCGGCAAGCACTGCGGCTGAAAAAGCATCTTTAGTATTAGCTTAATGCTAAAGGCTAAAAGAAAAGGTACAACAAAATCATTTTTTTAAAACAGCAAAAGAATATTAGTGTATAACAAGAAAATAATTAATGCATGATTTGGCAGGATTACACTATACCGCCTAGCTCAAAATCGCCTGAAATCATGATTTTTCAGCGTTTTAGACAACAAAGTTTTGAACTGTTAGAAATTGAATTTTTCAAATCGTTTTCAAATCTTTGTTGTCTCGAGCGGAATTCGAAAACCAACAGTGAGTTTTTATGCAAAGAGCATTTTTACAGGTGAATCGACCATCCTCAACACGAATCCGCTAATAAAACCTATCAAAGAAAATCAAAACCATTAGTTACATCAACTTTTGGCCACTTTTATTCTCAAAAGCTGTTTTTCTCGGAAGCATGCCATTACTTTAGAGAATGTTTCACACAGTTTTGTTCAGCTGATGGTGCTGAACAAGAATATGAAATAAAAAAACCGCTTTTATACACAAAATTTTGATCCGATTCATTTTCAACCAAATTAAAATGTAGATTTTTAAAATGTCAATTTTCAAACTTTTGCTCAGTTGTCGAAAATTTTTAATGGTCAACCGGAAACGATTGGACTCTTATAAAAGAGATTTCCCTGAGGAGCGAAATGAGCATTCATGTGATTGAGGTTCATTATAGGCAAGCTACAGCAATTTGAAATTGATAAGTCAAAAAGTATGGCACCCGAAAACCGACTGACTTAAAATGCATGGTCTCTTGAGTTTTTCGGCCGGAGTACACAATGTGTACCTCGCCTGAAAATGCCCGAAATTATCTTTATCGTGGTTCTTCTAATTTTTAACGTTAAGAAAACACGTTTTTAGGATTGGAAAAGCACTTTTTTATAAAAAAAAATTTGTTAAAAAACATTTTTGCCTTGGGTAAAAAAGTATTCAATAGTATAATCAACAGTATTCAAAAGTATGTTCAACATCTCCTTGTTAGTGGCACTCTATAATTAGTGTCCTTCTATTATTCTCTTCCTCTCCTAATACAGCCCTTATTCCTTTTAAAAATGTTTTGGCGCCAATTTAAAAATGTTTTGGCGCCAATTTAAAAATGTTTTGGCGCCAATTTAAAAATGTTTTGGCGCCAATTTAAAATACATTTTTTCAATTTCTTTTACACATTTTTTTGCCTTGGTCCCCCAAGGCTAAATTTTTTTTAAACAAAATTTTTTCATAAAAGTGCTTTCCCAGTCCTAAAAATATGTTTTCTTAACGTTAAACATTGGAAAAAGCATGATAAAGATGATTTCGGCATTTTTGGGCGAGGTACACATTGTGTACTTTAACCAATTTTTCTCATAGAAACAAAAAAATTTAAGGGTTTTGGACTCCTCATGAAATTTGCCACAAGATAGCTGAAAAAGTACAAAAAAGTTTCCGACATGGCCAAACCTCTCGATAGGGTCCATATAGGTCCATTCTTACAGATTATGTCTTTTAAAAGTATCTAGGTACCCTTTTGTGGTGAGTCGCTTTGAGGGAACAAGGCAAAAAGTCAAAGGCTAAAACGCTGATTTTTTTGCAACTGTTGAGCATGTGTGTGTCATTTAACTTATGACTTTTTGCCAACAATGGTATAATTTTTTTGGGCTTGTCTTTTTTGTGGCTTAGGCGCAGGGTAGGTTAGCGTATTTTAGACTAGCTCAAACGTGTTTTTGTAGTGCAAGAAACAAATTTGGGTCTATCCTAACTTAGGCTAGCCTAGCCCGCGCCTAAGCACATTTTTCTTAAAGCCTCGGCGCCAGTGCCGGCGCCCGGCGCCAAAAAATTTGTGCGTGCAACTATGCGTATGAGTATGACATTGAAAAACAACAAAAATCTAACTGTTCGCTTCCGTTAAAACTCTAGTATTTTTACTGAGCGTTCTCTTCAAAGCGCTGTTCAATTTATACAACCGCTTAGAACTATTTCAAACCAAAAAGAGCAAGAAATTAATTTTTACAACCAAAACTAAAAACCCATCCATCCATCAAAACCTCACAGCCTGAGCAATGCCTTGGCAGGGCTGATCATTGGTGTGGTGCATTTGTATTTGTGGCTGCAAAACAGGCACATCTCGTCTCTCTCCTACGATTATCACCGCAACACATGGGAAAAGAAAAAGAGTATTATATTGGTTTGCACCAATGTACTCAACTGTCAAAATATGGAGAGTCAGGGGATGTGTGTGTGTGACTACATTCCAATGCAATCAGTGCTGGCATAGCCATCTTAAGTCTTTCTCCACCCCAAAACAATAATGCAAATCGGCGGTGCAGTATACTCTAGGCTGACCATTCCGGTGCTGGTGTACTCACTTCTGAGTGCTTCAGCACTAGAATGGTGATGAAACTTTTTTGATGAGTTTGCACAACCCTTTTTCTATCTTCTTCTGATTATTTATTTGGGTGTGTAGTAGTAGGCTGATTTAGTTACTAGATTGTTTTGCAAGTGAATAATTGCTATATGAAGTGTTTCAATAATTTTGTTATGAATACCGCGAAACTATTCCGCGACCTTATTAAGTGAGTTTCGATTTGGCAGTTTTGATTTGGCAGACTTGGCCCTCTCTCTGTTGTTCTTTATGTCTAGGCCTTAATATTGTAGTTAGGACTTGTGTGGGCCAAGAATAAATAGGACTTACTCAAACATGACTTCCGAACTACAAAAAGCATACAGTCGATCCTTGATATAACGACACCCCAAGTTCGTTCGCGCCTTGGGTCCGAAACTTTTTTATCTCGAGTTTTTGAAGGCTTTTGCCAGTTGTTTTGACAGTTTGGTCCCAAATATTGCAAGGATTCCAATTTAACCGATCGTTTTTTAAAAATTAAATAATTTTGCATCTAAACAAACAAAACCTCGATATAACCACACCCTACTTTCGAAAAGGGATGTCGTTATATCGAGGTTTTCTTTAGTCAAAATTATTTAATTTTTAAAAAACGATCGGCTAAATTGGAATCCTTGCAAAAAAATCGATGAGAAGACATAGTTGTTTTGCATTAGCCTCTGTTATATTTTTGGCTTGTACTCGGCGTAAGGTAGACCGGCTTTTGTTAAGACGATTTCAATTACAGTCGATCCTTGATATAACGACACCCCAAGTTCGTTCACGCTTTGGGTCCGACACTTTTTTACCTCGATTTTTGAAGGATTTTGCCAGTTCTGTTTTGGCAGTCCGGTCCCAAATATCGCAAGGATTCCAATTTAGCCGATCGTTTTTTAAAAATTAAATAATTTTGACTCTAAAAAAGCAAAACCTCGATATAACGACATCCCTTTTCGAAAGTAGGGTGTGGTTATATCGAGGTTTTTTTTTTAGATGCAAGTATTTAATTTTAAACGATCGGCAACATTGATCCTTGCAATATTTGGGACCAAACTGTCCCAGCAGAACTGTCAAAAGCCTTCAAAAATTCAGGTATAAAAGTGTCGGACAGAAGGCGGTAACGAACTTCTTTGGGGTGTCGTTATATCAAGGATCGACTGTAATTGAAATCGTCTTAACAAAAGCCGGCCTACTTTACGCCGAGTACAAGCCAAAAATATAACATAGGCTAATGCAAAACAACTATGTCTTCTCATCGATTTTTTTGTCGAAATGGGACAATGCCGCTTTAAAAGCACTCTTTAACAAAATTTTATTGTACAGTCAAACCTGTATATAACGACTGTATATAGGGACTTTCTATATAAGGAATCCCTATATACAAGGACAGCTGCTTTTAAGTCCTTTGGTCTTGGTTTCTTAGTTTTTTTCAATGAAACGTCTTTATAAGAAGACCTGGATATAAGGACAGCTTTTGGCCGGTCCCTTGAGTGTCTTTATATAAAAGTTCGACGGTTTCCGTAGGAGTTGATGAATTTTTACTCAAAACACTTTTTGACATAACTTTTGGAACTTTTGAAAAGGTTCAATAGGGATGTGGGAGCCAAAATTTTCAAAAATTTCTCAGGAAATTTCTTGAAGTATCAAAGTTTTATATTTTTTCCTCGGCGCCCCTCTTTTTATTTATTTTTGGATTGTGCTCAGGCTCAGGGTCTTAAGCGCACTAGCTCAGACATGTTATAACTATAAACTTATAATTATAAACTTTTTTTGAATTATTTTGAACACTTTAATTTTCGAAGTTGGTGTGGTTTGATCGGAAACCGGGTGTTGGCTCCAGGAATATGCAATAAAACTTTTGAGGTTGGTGCGTCGAAAAAAATTTTTCTGGTCAAAAAAACGTTTTGAAATTTTTTGGGATTTTAGTGGAGGGAGTCAAGAGATCAGGAGACGACTTTGTTGTGCGTCATTTCATTGCGCGTCGATTGAAAAAAAGTTTTGTCCAAAATGACCTGTTCTCATGGAGCGATTTAATATTTAAGGAAGGTACTCAGAATCGTGAAATTGGGAGAATTTGAATCAAATTTAAATTGTTGTCTCGCGAGGAATTCAAATTTTGACATGGAGTTTCAAATTTAAGAATAGTTTTTGAAGTAAATCGACCACGCTGAGCATGAATCTGGTGTCAGAATCACTGGTTTGCTCAGCGAATTTTTAATGTCAAAAATAGTGGAAAAAGTGGATTTTCGGCAAAACCACAGGGGGAACAAGGCATGTTTTTGGCAGTCACAGGTTCAAATCCTAGTAGTAGCAAAAAATTATTTTTATTTATTTTTTCACTTAATTCACGCATTTATCGCATGTTCGGCGCCAGGGATGGTGCCGCAGCGCGGCGACTACAAAATTCTAGTGAGAAATACTAAATTTGAGATTGTCCTAACATATGCTTGCCTACCTGCGTCTACCCACAAGCCAAAAAAAACCACAGGAGGGACCAAGGCCAAAAATGCACCGGATTAGTTAAAAAGTCTGTTGATATCTAATTTGATGCCTGGTTTCAGATCTGGTAATTAAAGATGTCTCCTATTGTTCCTGTGTCTGAGCTCCAACTACCACTAAAACTAACTAAATGGCAAACACTGAAGCTAGTTGTAATTGGCATTATTCTGACCAGTATTACCAACTTTCCATCCGGTTTCATGCACACTTCTATGAACACAGCTGTCAATGAGCTTAACCAATATTTGAATGAAAGTTTTGTGACTAGAGGTCAGACAGAAGAGGGTGGCGAATATGTGCTCTTAAGGAGTGTCATCAATAGTTGCTGGTATGCTGGACAAGTGGTTGGCGCACTCTTCTCGCCCTATGTCACAGACAATTATGGCAGGAAACGTGAGTTTTGCCTTGACAGTGATACAAAAAAAATACCGTTTACTCTCTAATAAAAGCCAACCCTCTATATTTTGACTGAGATTTCAGAGATATAAGCCATACAATATTTTTAGGAAGTTGAAAAATAGACGCCAAAGGGCTTCTAATAAAGCATACAAGGTGTGTCAAAAAAATTGACCACCTAAAAAAATTGGTGTACGTAACACCTTGCCTGGCTGATTCCCGAATTTTTGGGCCCTATCCCTCAGAAATCTCCAAATTCACTCAGGACTGTGTACACAATTACCTACCACTTCAGCATGGCTTTATTTACTATCAACAGGCACAAAAATTATATAAAAGAGAGATTGCTATCCAAAATCCTTTCCTTCTGCCTCAGTACACGCACTCAAACTTCTTGGAGTCGGCTAAATTCTTCTCAACCAGGCGCGCATTTTTTAACTGTCTTCAGAGGCGAAGCATCCTCTAAAGTATCAGTTATCAACTAACAAATAAAAGCGAAAATACACTGCCAAACTGCTGAGCTGTGGAACCTGAAAGAATTGAAGATAAAGCGATGAAATAATAAAGGCAGGAAAACCAACCGCTTTTCATTGCGAAAAGACGAAAACGGACAGACAAAAACAGTTGGAATTTCTTTCTTTCTTTCTGATTTTTGCCATTTTCTAAAATTGTCAGAGAATAAACACAGCTAATATGGCATGACAGTCGTAAAAATTTGTAAATACAAGGACACAAAAAAATTATAAAAAAAGCTGGAAAATTTAAGATTGGTCTAATTTTTTTGACACACCCTGTATACGGTAACCACTGTATAACTTCTGTAAAATTTCCACCCAAGAAGTGAATAATATACAGTTTACTCTGACTCTTGTTTTTTACTGTTTATAAAAATATTTGTAGCCGCTTACATTTTGGCGACCGCCATGATGACGCTAGCCTGTGCCTTGCAAATGGTTGCTACTCTGTTTCCATACCCTGAAATCTTAATTTTGGGCAGGATCCTTGCCTCAATGTTCTCACCAATGAGTGACACAGTCGCGATTCTTTACCTGCAGGTTTTTTGAGTGTCTTTTAAAAGCATTCAAATTTAACTCTACTGTCTTAGGAGATTTCACCACCACATTTAAGAGGCACCCTAAGCAGTCTTTTTGCCACTGGTTACTCAGCCATGGGTTTGCTAGGCATGGTTCTAGGCATTCGCCACGTTCTTGGTCACTCAATCACATTGCTGTTCTCAATTCCTGTGATTCCGGGACTGGTGTCTTTAGTGTTTTTGTACTTTTTGCCAGAGACACCCAAGTTTTTGATGATTACGAAGTTTGTTTTATTTAAAATTTTTTTGCACTTTTAACTGTGCTGTATTTTGCAGGCAGAATCGTGAAAAAGCACTGAAATCTTTAACTTATTTCCAAGGTCCCAGAGCTGAGAATGACCAGATTTTGGACGACTATCACCAGGAAGCCAAAAATGATCCAATGGAAGAGGGCAGTATGTTGGTGAGTATTTTAGTTTTTAGCTGAGCTTACAAACATCAAACTATTGGGTTGTAACATAAGTCATGGCGGTTTTTTTTTGTACGGTTTTGCATTCATTTATTATCTTCCATCTTTCAACAGTAATAACAACAATTCAATCAATTATGTATTCTCCCTCAGTTCTAACCACCTCCTCCCATCGATCTACCAGTTTGTTTATTCCGCTTCGCCAAATGTCAGCCGGTCTGCTATCGAAGAAGTTGACCAGCCAATTTTCGAGATCCTCATCATTGTCGAATGTTACACCCCGAATTTGATTGGAGAGCGAACGAAAAAGGTGATAATCAGATGGAGCGAGGTCTGGGCTGTAATGCGGATGCGGCAAAACCTCCCAACTGAGCACGATTGAAAACGAAAAGCAAGTGATGTCGAAAATGCAAATCCTTGTCTACTTGACACTCCATCGTTTATGCCTAAAAATTACCGAGAATTGATCATTCAAGAAAAACAATAACAAAGATCTTGTAGAGCAAAGAATGAGCTTTCCGTTGGTATATCAAGTATATCGCATGTGTGTGATAATTAGAGAATAAAATTCATTACTAAAAAACCGCCATGACTTATATTACAACCCAATATTACTAAAATTTTGTTTAAAAATTCTTATGTTTACCTCCTCATAAATATTTTCACTTTTTAAGACAAAAGTGGATTTTTTAATAATCAAGTTTAATATACCAGTTGCTTTAAACAAATACAAAGATTTTTCAAAAACTTTGATTCATATTTTTTTGTCTAGTCTGCAGTTTTTTGCCATTTTAGTGATATTTTCACAAATTTTCGCCGTCATTGTAGAACTTTTAACATAAGTCATTTGCGCCGAGCCTTTATCAGTTTAAACAATAAAGCAAGAGGATCGCAGACACTGTAAAACTCTTTAGGGTCGATCCAAAAAAAAGCTAGCGATTCAGAAAACAGCAGTCGAAAGAAATCTGGGAGACAACCAACTACACAAAGCCAGTTTCGGGGGGATAACTATTCAATATTAAAAAAAAATTTTCTACTTGTATAAAACAGAGCTTGTACATAACAAAAAATAATTCAGAGCCTTCTAAAAGTGCCTCACCTAAGAAAAGCGTTAATTCTCGGCTTTCTGATGATGGTGCCTACACTGCCCTTCTACCCTATTCTGCAATGCTCAACCTACTTTTTCCAGCAAATAAACCTGCCGCCGTAAGCTTTATGAACACACAAATTTGTTTGTTGTAAATAAAAAAACGTTTTAAGGCATTTGGCCCAAATCTCATCCTCTGTTATGATGGTTTGTATCCTGCTAGCTTGCATATTTGCAGCCATACTGCTAGACCTCTTTCAAAGACGCACTCTGATTATGTTCTTTGGGATTGGTGCCCAAATTTCGTTGCTTGTATTTGTGGGATGTGCTTCCTTTGTTCCTGTTATGGATGAGCTGAAATATGGCGCGATGCTCGGTATTTTGGGGTATTTGCTGTGCTATGGGTTAGTTATTTTAGTAATGGCTCCATGTAACAATGGGGGTTTTTCTCGCCTTGGTCCTCCCTGCTGTTTTTTAGGACTCTTTAGGCTGAGGCTTAGGCAAGGGTAGGCCAGCATATGTAAAAATGGACTCAAACATAAGTCTTCGTATGGTAGGGTTCTTTTCGGTTATCGGCACCCCACCACTAATTGCTTAATTTCACTTTTACTTCAAAAAGTCATCTTTATTTACAGTTTACAAATCACAATAATCAGTTACACACTATCAGCAAGCAATTTCAATTTAAAGCAATTTCAACAACCTCAAGTTGCATTTCCAGAAAATTCTAGAGCCTAAGTAGAGATTCATTTCATGACCCTTTTTGCATTGTCTGCTTAATGGAAGTAGTCCTCTTTTTGTAGAAATTTAACGGTGCCTTCTTCTCCTCTAGGTATTTCGCGGAAATTCATCTGAAGATGCAAAACATTTAAAGATAATAGTATTATTTAAATGTAGGTAATCAGCTGACCATCTGGTTGTCCTCGTACACACGAGTCTTTTTAAGCTACAAATCGAGAGTTTGCTGAACCACACTTTTCGACATAATTTACACAACGAAACTCTCTAAACTTTTGGAAGATAAATGAATGAACGAATCATGGAGACAATTTATAAGACTTTCAGAAAAATAGTATAAATGGTGGGTTGCCGATAACCGAACAGAACCAAACGGACTCAAACATAAGTCTAAGACATGTTTGAGTCCGTCCTAACATACGCTGGCCTACCCTTGCCAAAAGCCTAAGCCTGAAAAATCACAAAGAACAACAGGGGGGACCAAGGCAAAAAAACTCCCATTGTCACATAGGGCCTATGTAACTTTGTATTTGAAAATAGTAATTATAACATTTTAGGCTAGCAATAGGCCCAATTTCATACTTTATTGCTCCAGAATTGGTCAGTTTTTGTTATTGCTCAAAACAATTTGTTTTAAATATGTTTGTTAATTAAAGGTCCCATTGCAAAACAGATCCAGCATGTTCTGCCTGTGCTTCAGCATATCTAGTGTTTTTATTGTGCTAACCAACTTCGCAACAATGCCGTTGTATGAGGTGAGCTTCAAAGACTATTTATCGTAAATACTCTTGCACTCTAATAAACCCCCTACAGTTAACTATTTTCAAATTTGTTTTGCTTTTTAACCCCAACATTGTTTATTTTTTAAAACGTACGACAACTCATTTTGTAGATTTTTCAAAACTCTACAAAATGAGTGGTCGTACGTTTCGAAAAATAAACAATGTTAGGGTTAAAAAAGCAAAACAAATTTTAAAATGGTGAACTGTATGGGCCCGTTTATTAGAGTATAGCGGTATATATTTTTGGAAAATTTTTTTACACTATTTTTTCTAATATCCGCCCAGGCAAATATTAAAGAAAGCAACTTCTTCTAAGACTCCTGTGTTTATAAACTTTTTGAGCTTCTCTAGATAAATCTAATTTTTAAAAAATAATTATTGAATTTTTTCGGACACTGCTTCAATAACAAATTCCTTTTAGTTGATTGGTCCAGTCACCTTTGTTCCATTGTTCATTATTCCATCAGTTGGCAGTCTTTTGCACATCTATCTACACTTGCCTGAGGTAAAATATTATTGTTTTATTACTTGCGCTAATATTTAGAAAACCTTCAGACCAAAAACAAAGACACACAAGAAATAGTTGACAGTCTGAAAAGTATAGGCAGTCACAGAGCTCGCCTTAGCTCTGAGATTCACATCTTGTGTTCCCCGGAAGAAAAACTAAAAAAAGGGAACACATGATTTCAAATACCTCAATAATCTCCTAACCTCAACTTACCTCGGAATAACCACCTAGAATCTCAACGGATAGACGGACTCAGTAGCTAAGACGCCAGAAAAATTTATTTATTGTTGTTGTCATAACACCATGCATTGACGATAACCAACAGAGTTGGTCGAAAAATGAAGAAGAAATAAAAATAATTACTTTGAGGGTGTCAATAAATGCAAAGCACAGAAAAAATATTATTTGCAATACAAGTACGGGAGCACTTAGACCTTACACCTCCCAATCGATTTCACTCTACACCTCCCAGTCGATTTCACTCTACACCTCCCAGTTGATTTTTATTTGATTTATAGCAAAAAACAATTATAGCAATAGACAATTACATAAAAGAGATCATTTCTTGCGAACAGAGACAAATCCATCTTCGATAGCCTTCTCGACATCTTGATACCTCGACTGAGACGGCTCACCATGTCCGCATTCATTGTCACTGCTTTCAGCGTCGAGAATAGTATAGTCCAAAAACAAAGAGCAAAATAATAAAAACAAGTGAGCAAGCAAGAATGTAGAACGATTGAAGACGCGCGAATTTAAAATTTAAAAATTTAAATCAATTTAAAATTGCAGAGAGAAATCGACTTGGAGGTGTAGAACGAAATCGACTTGGAGGTGTAGAGTGAAATCGACTAGGAGGTGTAGTGTGAAACTTGGCCCAAGTCCGAGTGTGTATACTGTAGCTATACTAACTAGTGTTAAAAAATTCCGTGGACAACAACCGAATACGTTTCTAATTAGTAAAATTTGTCATTTCGGAACTCTATAAAGACAGTTCTGTTACCCTGTTAATCTACAAGGTGTTTCAAGAAATATGGACACTTTTGAACGCTCATAACTTTTTTATAGACCGTTTTTTTAAATTCTGTAAACGCAGGTCGACTCAGTTTTTGGTGGCAATTTTTTCGGTATATAATGTCAAAAACACGATTTTTGCGTGGTCCCCCCTGTGGTTTGGGACCTGGTTTTTGCATGGTTACTAGGCAGGCAACGTCCACAGGGGGACCAAGCAAAAATCGAGTTTTTGAAATTATATACCAAAAAAATTCTTATCGGACTCTGAGTCGATCTGCATTGACACAATTTCAAAAACGGTCTATAAAAAGTTATGGGCGTTCAAAAGTGTCCATATTTCTTGAAACACTCTGTAATATACCGTATTTTCTCTAATTATGCGGCCGGCCGTTAAATTTTCCATCCAAGTCAAGAGGGCCGCTAAATTAGAGAGGGCCGATAAATATTCCGATTCTCAGACATTTCACGCAATCAGTACAATGACAAATCTTTTTATTGAAATAACATAATAACTAATATAATAAAAAGCCAAACTATCGCTCAAGTCCAATAGAAGCATCACTTATGTAACCATTTTCTTCATCCTGTTCCGGATCTGATACATTGCCATCGGCAATTTGGCCCCATGATTCGGGCACGCGCACATTCAAACAATAATTTTCACTTCTGGTACTGGCCCGTGATATTAAAGCAGTGAATAAGGTGATTTTCGCCTTCGCTATTCCGCAGTCTGAAAGGATTAGGGTTTATAAACACACTAAAAAAATCATACGCATCTCATCGTGCCCACTACTAAGAACTGACACCTGCAAAAAGATAAAAGTATGACAAAGTCTCTTGAAAGATTCTCAAATAAAATCGTACGTCTCTGGCTCCTATCTCATCTCCATCACTCTCGGAATTGTAGTTAGCAAGAATTTTATCAATTGGAAAAACTAAATGAAAGCAGAATAAAGAGTCAGTACAGGCGTAAGAAGAAGAAAAATTTCGACAAAAAACAGAAATAAAAAATTTTTTAAACTGTTTTCCAAGCACTGGATAAAACGGCCATAGGGGGCCGTTGAATTAGAGACGGCCGCATAATTAGAGAAAATACGGTAATTTAAATAATATAGAAGCTTTATTTGGATTGATTTAGAAAAGTCAACATCTGGCTCGGAACAATTGCAAGGCTACTTGTAGAAGTTGACGAGTATTTCGATCACTTTAACTGGTCAAAAGTTTAATTCACAGTTAAGCGCTTCCATAATATTATTGAACTATTATTGAACACTCTATTGAAGCGCAGATCATGAGTTACAAAACCCATATTTTAGAATTTTTTTAAACACAGGTGTTGAGACATGGGTTTTTGGAAAAAACCAAAAGTGAAAAAATCCAAACTTTTTTTTTGGAATTTCAGTCATTTTTATATGAATTTTGAGGGATTTTTTTTCACAAAAGCTGTGTCTCAAAACGCGTATTTTAAAGACATATTTTGGAATATGGCTTTAAAAGTTCTTGAACTGTGTAAAACATTTTGCTTAGATGTTATTGCGGCGCTTAACACTCAATCAAACTTTTGACCAGTTAAAGTGATAAAAATGCTTTTAAACTTCTCAAAATGACTTCAAAATGATTAGGAGCCAAATGTTGAATATTCTATAAACAATTTAAAATAGTCTTTTATATTTTTTGAAAGAAGAGGAATAGAGCTAAAAACTGTTTTTACAGAATTTCGAAATGACAAAGTGTACTACAGTTGAATCTCGGTTATCCGGCACTTAAGGTCGGTCCTCAGGGGTGCCGGATAACCGAGTTTCAACTGTATTTAGAAACTTCAAAGTTTTTCCAGGGGCTTTTCCAACACCATTTATCATATGTTAATTTACAAAAGATACAGAGAAAACAGCTAAACACCATAATACTTTTTTACTAGTCACACTGATGTCATCACCACCGATTTGCCTCGAAATTGCCTTCAATTGTCTTATTTATCACATAAAATTATGTAAATTCGTATAACAAATTGTAAGGAGGGAGATTTGCGAAAGCAGATTTGCGTACCGTCGATTTGTCGTGAAACGAGTTACCAACGTGACGTAGGATGAGGCAAATTGTGTTTGAAATCATAAAGTGATTTCAAACACGATTGGTCTCGCACCGAAGGAATGTTGAAAATATCATTAATCTTCGTTATCAAGCTGAACCAAAAACGCTCTGAATTTGTCAATTCTCTATGTTATACATAAAGAAAGCGAAGCTACGCCGAAGCATGTTGTGCCTAGGCCAATTTTGGAAAACCGAGACGGCTCGCAATCTGGTTGAAAGAAGTGCTATTGCAAGAAGCTGAGAGAATGGCCAGCGCTCAGAGGAAGGCTCTCGTCGATGGGATTGAAAAGGTCGTCAAGGACGTAAAGGTGGAAAAAGAAAGCGATGCTATGTTCGCTGAGGATGGGAAGAATTCCGGTTCTCAAGAAGATATCGTGGTCGCAGGTTCCGGTAAACTGGTTAGTTTCCTTTTCAGTCCTGAAGGGTTCGTCAACCTGGAAGTGTCGTCGGTCGTGTACCAAAGTTTGGAAGGGATGTGTGTGGTGTGTGGTGGTGTGACTGACGTGACGATGGGTGAAGGTGGTACTGATGGACGTAGTGGATTTGAAACCGACGTTGGATTAGGTGCTAGTAACCGTAAACCAGAAAACTGATTATGTACGCTAAAGTTGACTATCATATTTTAAATTCCATTCGGAGAAATAAACATTTGAATTACCACGTATTGGCTTATTTGATAAATTACCACAGGGGAATCAAGAAACCAAGTTAATGTGGTTCTAAACACAATGAATTTTCAGTAGAGCTTAAAGGGCCATTGCCGTCTACGATAACGGTTGTCCCCCGCCAATTCAAAAAATTTCCTAATGATTGAACTTCTGTACAGATTTTTTAACTCGGTTTATAACAAAACTATACTAAAAACTAAATTCTAGGCATTGTTTGTTAGAAACCAAGCTGAAAAATCCGTACAGAAGCTCAATGATTGGGGAAAATTTTTTTAATTAGCGGGGACAAGTTGGAACGCACGGGCATGGTTTTTTAAGCTTCATGCACATACTGCGACTCCGCCTCAGACTCCGACTACGATTTCGTGCAACTGTTCACATAGTGCGACTCCGACGCCATTGTAAACATATTGCGACTCCACTTTCTTTTTTATTCTGTGTTTACAACAGAGTCGCAGTCGGAGTTGTGAGTCGAAGTCACAAGTATGTGAACACAAATTTTTTAAATTTTTAATTGTGTGTACTTTTCTTAACTTCACTATTTGCTTTCTGTTATTTAAGGAATATCTAATAATATATACCACATTCTATTTAAATGGCTTATTACAGTTTCGGATCAATTATAGATCGTGAGCTTTACGACCCGTCTCAGACCGCCCAAATAGTATTTAAAAATCACGAGTTACTTTGAGTCTACTCAACTCCTTTCAGACATACAAACAGAGTTCTGATTCACGAGCTACTCGTGATCCTCTTCAAACAGTGAGGAATTTTTGACCTGATTAGAGTTCTATTCGTGAGTTTTACGAGGTTCATCCGCTCAATCCACTCCAAACATCCTTAACCACACAAAAGAACTCCAAACGTCCTGAACGACTGTAAAATACGCCACACATCCAAAACTGCGCCAAACTGCCCTAAACCACCCTAAAATAGCTATAATTACCTCACACTACGTCAAACAACCAAAACCAGTGTTAAGAGTGGTTTAGAGTATTTATGGATAGTTTAGGATGAATTCGCATGATTTAGGGCGGTTTGCGATTTTAAAGGGTGTTTTAAAATGGGTTTGAGGTAATTTTATTTGGTTTAAGATGTTCTTAATGATTTCAAGTGGTTTTAAATGGTTTCAAATACAAAATGTTAGATACTTAGATTTTCAAAGTAGTTGGGTTAATTTATGGTGATGTTCTGACGTTTGGAGTAGTTTCAGGTAAAAGTCGTACTCATTTCGAAAAGAGCTGATTTTACTCGTAAAACTCTTGAAAAAAGCTCTGATTAGCTCTAAAAACTGGTTTTCTCACTCTAATTTCACCTTTGGAACATCAAACTATGCAAAAAATTTTAGAACACAAAAAAATCAAACATGTTTGATATGTGAAAATCGAGCAGTCGGAGGCGGAGTCAGAGGCGCAGTTGCAGTCGGAGACGAATATGTAAACACTATTGTTCACATAGGTAGTCGGAGGCGAAGTAGTAGTCGGAGGCGAAGTAGTAGTCGGACGCGGAGTCACAATATATAAACCCCTGCGCCTCTGCCTCCGACTCTTGTGTGTTCACATAGGGCAACCGGACATTTCGTAAAATTTGTGCAATTCGTCCGCGGACATTTTGTATAATTTTGAATGAAATTCGGGCGAAAAAACCGAATTTCATTCAAAATTATACAAAATGTCCGCGGACAAATTGCACAAATTTTACAAAATGTCTGGTTGCCGTTCACATAGGTAGTCGGAGGGAGAGTCGCAGTATGTGCACGAAGCTTTAAAGTGTTGTAGCCCAAAATTTTAAGAAAGCGATCTAAAAAACAATAACATGGCCGAAACCAAGGTTTTTCTTTATTTTTTCTTTCTTTCATTTTCGGCCAAATTATCTAGTAACTCAAAACTGCTAAAGTTTTCTCTTTTACATAAGGAATATCTTGTCTAGACAATGAAAAATTAAAATTGTTATGGCAAAAACAAACTAGGCAGATTAAAATAAATTCCCTCTTGATTTTTTTAGAAACACAAAAAGTACAGACGAAAATAACGTGTTTTTCACGACTAAATTGTAGATGCCAACTCATTTTGCATATTTAGTTAGTATTTATTTTTCGATCGTGTCAAAAGGTCAATGATAAATATCTCTTTGCACTTTTAAATAGTAACTTAACGTCAAGCTTATGTTGCCCACTCCTAAATCGCTACATCAACTTCAGGAGATTAATTGCTTTATGCAAAATTACAATTCTGCTGCACAAATTTTGATTTTGAAACTTATGAAATGATTTCGTTCCAGCTCTTCTAATCAAATTTTAATAATGAAACCCACTTGTTAGTAAGCTAACGGGTTGGATAAATAAAAAAGTTGAAACCCATATGAAAATATTGTGTACAGTCAAACTTCGATAAACCGACACCCTGAACCTGATTTGGTTGGATTTGACTGAATTTTAATCAAATAACACCCTCGATAAACCGACACCTTGAGCCAGCACGCACAAAGGAAAAATAACTCTCGATAAACTGACACCCCTATCAATTTTGAAC
The DNA here is from genome assembly GCA_029231635.1 of Ditylenchus weischeri. NCBI lineage: Eukaryota > Metazoa > Nematoda > Chromadorea > Rhabditida > Anguinidae > Ditylenchus > Ditylenchus weischeri. The sequence goes on from JAMRYI010000271.1 coordinate 164,263, forward strand.
TAAATATAAATAATTTTCAATCAAAATTAGAGATGATGACGGGGCGGGACGAGACTGGACAATTCCGTCCCGTCCCGTTAATTTTAGAGAATCGTCCCGTCCTGGAATCCCGCCCGGTAATTTTTTGGCACCTGTCCCGTCCCGGTGTCCCGTCCCGAAAAAAAATTATTTAAATTCCGTCTCGTCCCGTCCCGAAAAAATTCAATTTTTCAACAACTACCTTCAACCTGTAATTACAGTCAACTAGAGATGATGACGGGATAGGACAATTCCGTCCCGTCCCGTTAATTTTAGAGAATCGTCCCGTCCCGGAATCCCGCCCGGAAATTTTTTGGCACCTGTCCCGTCCCGCGTCCCGTCCCGAAATTTTTAAATTTGAATTTTGACCCGTCCCGTCCCGAAAAGGTCAAGCCATCATCTCTAATCAAAATTGGCTTATTTTTAATAAAATTTAGCTAAAAACAATTTTAACTTTATTATTGACTTCTTAAAAGCTTGTTTAAATTTGGTCAATAAAAAAATTAAAAAAAGTGTCAACTATATATTTATTTGAAATCTCTTTTATTGAAAACCTCGGTAAACCGACACGGTGGTCTGAACTTAAACTTGAAGCCTCTTTAAACTAACACCTCGGTAAACCGACACCTCAGGCGCGGTCCCAAGGGGTGTCTGTTTATCGAGGTTTGACTGTACCGTGTTTAACAAACCGCGAACTTACGGACCAACCCAATATGAGCCGGTTTTTGAGCTTTTGTTTGGTCAACCACTTGATAAAAATGATCAACCTTAATTTTTTTTATCAACCGTTGGCCTGACCGGTGCTATAAAGTAGCCCTGGCTGATTCAATAAGACTGGGTAAAACATCAAATAAGATCCATCCCAGATGGAAATCGCCATGGCAATGAACGAAATTGGTGAACGAAATTCTGAAATTGGTGGCAATTGCCATGGCAATCGCCACCAATTTCAGAATTTATTTATATTGCCACTGTCAATCGCCAAAAGAAATTTGGACATGGCAATTAAGCAACCCTAGTCAAACCCGGTGCTTCTAAACTTCCTGCGGCTTAGTAAACTAAGGCCTTAAAACACACAATCTATTGAAATGACTAAGTGCCTGGGCATGACGGAAAAATGAAATTTTTCTTTTTATTCCTATGTTGTAGTCTGAACTCTGGAGAGTTCAAAGAGCTCCAGGGGGACCAAGGTCGTTTTTTAAATATTTGGGTACACGTACGCATTAACTGGTCATGTCTAATTGATTTAACTGGCCCGTTATGACGGCCCCATGAAAGTTTTTAAATCAAAGGAATAACTGTGCTCAGGTTTTCATTTTGTTAAAAAAACTCTGTTTTTCTTAGTGGAGCTAGGCAAAAAAACGGTCATGAACATTTCGGTCATGAACGTTCAAGGCAACGAGGCGGGGGGAGGGTTCTATCCTGGAAACTTAAGGTTAAAATGCGCACACATACACACTTAAGATATTAATCACTCAGAAGTGACTCTAGATGCGATTTACTGCATATGCTGTACAGTCAAACCTGCCTATAGTGACACCCGAAGGGACCGGCCTTGGGGTGTCACTATAGCAAAGTTTTTAGCAAAAAGTGTTGACAAGTGTCACTATAACTAGATTTTGGTGAAAAATCTTTGGCAAGGGTCACTATATCAATGTTTTTGGCAAAAATTACTGACAAATGTCACTATATCGAGATTTTTTGTAAACATTGGATACCTAATTTTTTTTTCGACTAGAAAAACTAAAAAAACTCATAGAAAATTCTTTCTGACTCAAAATCCTGATTATTTTGCCCGTTTTGCGCAAAAAATGAAAAAAACGACTTTGATTGGCTAAGATTAAGATGTGTCACTCTATCGAGAACATATTTGTTTGCCATGGAGTGTCACTATAGCGAGGTTTGACTATATAGCATCACCAATAAAAATTCATCACAAATCGGTGATCTTGGTAAAACTTCTGGCTCGGATTTTTTTGTTTCATTTGCAAAATCATAATTTTTTATTCATGGTATCTCATAATAAGTAAAAAGCTTTTCTAAAAAGTGCCTTCCCACACTTTTCAAAGTGACTTTTGAAAGTGACTCTCAAAGCAAAAACATAGTATGCCTACCGGAGTTTTTTAAGCGGTAGGTCCCAGTTAGAAAAACTATGTTCAAACACTGTCTTTTTGTCTGAAAAAAAACATTCATGAAACAAGCACTAATAAAAAAGTTCGTATTGGACAGTCAACCCTCTATAAACGGGTTTCTCAAAGGACCGAGGATAGGGGGCTGGTTTATAGATGGCCCTTTTATTACTCATAGAGTGTCCATTTATAGAAAGGGTCCCTTTTTTGAGTGTTGCCTGTGATCAAAAAAAATTATTACTGTTACTCCGTTAAATTCATATCTCAATTCACGCCTCAAGTTAAATGTTCGCCATCAAGTTCGCCATTTTGCCATCAAGAATTTGTCTCTCGTTAAAGGGGCATGCTCACCTGGCCAAATTTTGCCCCAGGCAATTCAAAATTTTTTTCTAATCATTGAACTTATGTACGAATTTTTCAACTTAGTTTCTAACAAAACAAGGCCTAGAATTTAATTTGGCATTTTTATAGTTCCTTCCACACACCCCCCACTCGGATTTTTTGAAAAGTGACCCAAAATCACTAACCGAACTCATTTTTTCTGCTCTACACTATAAAAGAAGGATTTTTGAACACTTTCTGATAAAAAAAATTTGAATTTTGTTAAAAAAGTTTGTCTCCCGCCCCTCCTTGCTCCGCCCCCGCCTTCTTCGGGGCGCAGGGGGCTTGAGGTTGAATGCGCATACCCACATACCTTAGACACAAATAACTCGAAAGTGGCTCTGGATTCATAAAAACATATGCATACCAGAGATTAGAGATTCAATGATTAGAAAAAATTTTGACCCTACCGGAGTATAACCCCCCAATGAAATTTTTTTTTGAACTTCTTCAAAACACCATTTTAACCATTTTTGAGCATTTCCTACAAGTTGAACACGATAAAAAGGTGTTTTCATCTACTTTTCTTTATAAAATGTCAATTTCCAGAAAAAAAATTTTTAGGGTAAATGACTTTCTTAAGGTATTCCAGGTATCCTAGATTTTAACTATGTTTGGCCGCTTCGCAGCCAAAGACCCAACTTGCTCCTCATTGCAAGGGAAGAGGGAAGGGTATATATCCATAAAGGTGACTCTTGATCATAAAATGCATATAGAGGCTCTTTTTACCTCGTTCCAGTGACCAAATCAGGGTAGAATACCTTAAAAATAGCCATTTACCCTGAAAATTTTTTTTTTCTGAAAATTGACATTTTATAAAGAAAAGTAGGTGAAAACACCTTTTATCGTGTTTAACGTGTAGGAAATGCTTAAAAATGGTTAAAATAGTGTTTTGAAAGGGTTCAAAAAAAATTTCATTTGGGGGTATACGCCGGTAGCGCCAAAATTTTGAATTGGCGGGGACAAATTTTTCCATCAGGAATGCTTCTATCGTTGATTCGCCTCCATTTTCTGAAAAAGACAGTTTATCGAGAGTCGCCTGTATTACAATACTATTTTTCTAGTGTTTGCTTAACGAGACTGAACAAAAATTGAATGCACATTGATGAACTTGGGAGTCCCCCGCACTAAAACAAGGATTATGTAAATTTTTCGGACAACAAAATAGATAGAATGGGGATTCCCCAAATTAATTTCTGAAAAGCCAGCACACCAGACAACAATAATATTTGCATACAAAAAAGCGTCGAACAAAAGTTACGTGTTTTCCTTGACAATAGTTTAGGAAAGCCCTTTCCGCATATTAATAAGGTTTTAAAACTATTTTCGATCACGCCAACGATTAACAACATTACAGAAGAGTGATGCAAATTTTAGGCCTCAAAGTTTGCGATCAACATAACGCTTTTAAGCATTGCCTTATCACAGCCACAGACGATAGTTTTCTGCGATTTGTCGTTTTTCTTACTATTTGTTATTATTTTTTGATAATGTTCAAATATTTTTTGTGAGTTTTCAAGACTAAGACTGGCTAACTAAGACTGGCTAACAACGGTTTCGGGTAAGTTTTAATGCTTCAGTAAGCACTAGAAGCCGTATTCTCTCTAAATGACATGCATCCATGGAGGCATGGCGGTGAATACTGGCATGCCTTTTTTGAGCTGTGCCTTTTAAGCTTCATAATTCGGCTTGTTTTTCCAAAATTTTCTATTAAAAACTTTCTAACTTTATTTCTATGTTGCAGTTCACGCCTTTACTTACCGGTTAAGCACAAAAATTTCCAGAAACGGTTTGGCCACAAAAAAGTTCTAGGCTTAGAAGCCAAAGCTTGGTGCTTTCAGGAGCCAAAAAATATTTTAGCTCCTAAGCTTAGAACTTTTTGGTAACCAAATCTTTTTTAGACATTTTTAAGCTTTAACGGTTTAAAATTGCCTATACGTCATAAATATGAAAAGTTATACGAATCGTACAGAATGAGAACTAGAAAAGTTGTTCTGGTTTTCTGATTTTTCTCGCGTCCCAGCGCCGCGAATTTCGAAACAGGTTACCATGCTTCTTTGAGAAAATACAATAAACAGCAATGTGAAATATTTTCATCAATCGAGGGTAGGCAGCCGTTAGAGGAAATACGGTAGCCAGGAATGTTTTTATGATAAATACATTTTTTTGTTGTATGTTAAACAGTTTGCTTGATGTGTTGTTTGTTGTTGTTAAAAATATTAAAAAAAAACCTTTTTTGTCCAATATACGTCCAACAAGTACAATATATAATTTTAATAGCCCTAAAATGCTGCAAGATGTAGGCAAAATGACCTTTCTAGGGGCTAGTTTGAGAAGAGGGGTTGTCACCCCTCTTTAAGCCCTGTTCACAATGGACGCGTCTGGCTTTGGCGTTTTGCTTTGGGGTCACCGAGTGTTCACAATGAAACGCTAAAAGCTAAAGCCAAACCCCAAAGCCAGACGCCAAAGCCAGACGCCAAAGCCAAACAGTGTTCACAATGAAAATGTTCAACAAAAATTTAACTCAACAAATTTATTAGTGGTATTCGTAACAACAAATTAGATCATTCTGTCAACTGCATCTTCTTGATTGAAATAATGCACAAGTTTCTGACGATTTTCTTCTGCTTCGACACGACTTCTGTTTGCTCCACACCGACGCATCTGAACCTGAACGCCAAACCATTTTTAAATTTTTTTTAACGTCTGGCTTTAGCGTTTGGCTTTAGCGTTTAGCGTTAAAATTGTTCATTGTGAACACTCTTTGGCTTTGGCGTTTGGGGTTTCATTGTGAACACCAAAACTCCAAAGCCAAACGCTAAAGCCAAAGCCAGACGCGTCCATTGTGAACAGGGCTTTAGAGGGAGCTCATTTATTCAAGGGAGCCAATTAATAGAGGATATACGGTAGTTATAAATTTTTTAGCTTTAGATTCGGTGATTCAACATGTCTTCGATCTCTGAGCTCCAACTACCACTAAAATTAACTAAATGGCAAACCCTGAAGCTACTTGCAATTGGCATTATTCTGACTAGTATTACCAATTTTCCATCCGGTTTCATGCACACTTCTATGAACACAGCTGTCAATGAGCTTAACCAATATTTGAATGAAAGTTTTGTGACCAGAGGTCAGACAGAAGCGGGTGGCGAATATGTGCTCTTAAGGAGTGTCATCAATAGTTGCTGGTATGCTGGACAAGTGGTTGGCGCACTCATCTCACCCTATGTCACAGACAATTATGGCAGGAAACGTAAGATTTATGTAAATATCACAAGATAAGTGTGAAAACTAATCAACACTTTTTTATGCGACTTATCAGCTCAAAATTTTAACTTTTTGGCGCTCACCTCTTCCTGAGTAGCTACAAAGCAGCGTCATCCAAAAAAAATGGTGAGCTCCAAAAAGTCGTAATCAAAACCAAAAATCTGACATTCTTGAACACCATTTACAATTATCCTAAAGGCCCGCAATCGGTCTGAGCACAACAGAAATTTCGTGCTTAATAGGTGAATCTGCAATACCTCGTGCAATTTTCAGCTGCCTATGTTCTATCAGTAGTTATGATGACTCTGGCGTGCGCTTTGCAGATGACCGCTACTATGTTTCCTTACCCCGAACTTTTAATACTTGGCAGGATACTTGCCTCGGTGTTTTCCCCAATGAGTGACACAGCTACAATCCTGTACCTACAGGTGGCTTCACAATTTTTTTTTAAATTTTTAAAAATTCACCTTCTGCTTTAAGGAGATTTCCCCACCAAATCTGCGAGGCACTTTAAGCAGTCTATTTTCTAGCGGATACTCAGCCATGGCTTTATTAGGCATGGTGCTTGGAATCCGCCATGTTTTAGGCCATTCTATTACACTCTTGTTTTCTGTTCCTGTGATACCTGGACTGTTAGCACTAGTTTTTCTTTACTTTTTGCCTGAGACACCAAAGTTTTTGATGATTACAAAGTATATACTATTTTCATGATCACACTGTTCACAATATAATTTTTTTTTAGGCAGAACCGTACAAAGGCGTCAAAATCACTGACATTTTTTCAAGGTGCTAAAGCGGAAAATGACCAGATCTTGGACGACTATTTTCAAGAAGCCAAAAATGATCCGCTAGAAAAAGGCAATATGCTGGTAAGATTTTGAACAAGTGAACAATAACAAAACTACGTAACCGAAGAAGTGTTTTTTGTAAATGACAACAGATTTGCCGAAAAGACCCGCGGGTACTCGATTTAACGTCACCCTTTTTTCAAAATGTACAAAACAATCGGAAAAGTCTAAATCCTTGCGATATTTCGGACTAGACTGACCGAAGACAACTGGCAAAAAGCTTTAAAAAATAGGGTAAAAAAGTGTCGGACCCTAGGTGGGAAGGATCTTAAGGGGGGTGACGTTAAATCGAGGCTTGACTTTAATAGGGTAGGATCGGCCCTATTCACTTTTAGGGGTCAACATTTTTGCCTTGGTTTCCCCTGTGGTTTTTTTCTTAAAAATTGCCTTGGTCCCCTTGTTGTTTTGAAGGTGGTCATGTTTAAGGGTGATCATGTTAACCATAATCACCATGATCATCATAATCACAATATTAAAATAACTTTAATGACAAGGGGACCAAGGCAATTTTTAAGAAAAAAACCACAGGGAGACCAAGGCAAAAATGTTGACCCCTAAAAGTGAATAGAGCCTTATACTTTAATAGGGTAGGATCACTCTGATTAACCAGAAACCACATTTTTTTAACAAATTAGCGAAAAAAAGTTCTAGTTCAGAGATTCAAATCTGTCAATATTGTTAGAAAACGTGGTTTTTTCAACTTTCTTGAAAATCTGTTAGTGTCATTGTGAAAAACTGAAAAATTGAGGGCGTTTTGATGATTTTTAAAAATTCACTAAAGCTTATGCAACGCCTCAATAAATTGCTCAGAGGGAAGACCCCAAAAATGGTGCTGGTACATGAATTCGGAAACATGTTGGCAAATTATATGACATTTCGGTGTGATTGTGGTCGTCGGAAAGTCTGTAAAGTCAGACTTTTTGACTAAAGTAAAAGTCAGTCAAAAGCGTTTTTCGAACCAAAAAATTACCTTCATGCATAAAAATTCTTAAACCACTGCTTGTATTCACTGATCTCCTTAAGACTTAAAAAGACCCCTTTGCTAACCCTTGCATCTTGCCTAGTAGCGTTAGAAGAGTTTTGAAGCTTTTGTTTAGAGGATTTCTGACAATCACGTTTGAAATTTTGCTTGGTCCATCCCCAGTCAAAAGCTTTCCTGAGTGATTACCTGCGACAAGCGAAGGTCAAACTCAGACGTAATCAAATTATTAGCACTTGTGAATCTTTGTCTCCATGCTTTCTTGTCAACCTTCAGCTCTGAGTAAACGCATTCAAGCTGCTTAACAAGGTTGGGCTCTGCTTTCTCAATTGCGGTGATGACGTTCTGGCATAATCCTTGAATAACAGGAAGAGCTGGTGGAATGATGTATGAGATAGGAACTTGTAGAAGTTGCTTTTTTCTGCAGCTCTTCGGCGCCTACACTGACTTGTAGTTCCTGGCTAGATCGAGATGTTGTCTTCTTGCCAACTAAATCACATGTAAAGATACAACAGATTAATTCAAAGCCATACTTCTCTTTTCAGTGGCTTTTATCCTTTGTTTTTTCCTTGCGCTATTCTTACTCTATCTACTTACTGCTGCACGCTGTCTTTTGGATGAGAGTGCTGCTTTTGAGTTAGCTTATAACCTTTTTTTTCTTCAGCTTGCTTCGCTAAAACAAAAGAGTCATAACCACTGCCAGAAAGTAAGGTAAATCAGCTTACAAAGACGGATTTTGCCTGCCTTCTTTGCATTTTCTTTGGCGCTCATCTTGGCACTTCTTGCTTCCACCAGAGCCCTTCTTGCACCAGAAGTCCTTAGAATGTTTGTTTGCTTTGTTTCTGGCTCTTTCTGAAATACAGTAGCAGGTCTTGTTCGGACCATTAGGCTTGCCTAAATACGCAAAAAAAATATACTGAAATACATAAAAAAATTATACTGAAAACCACAGATTTTTTGTGCAATTTATATAGCAAAATGTAGCCTGTATATTCAGGAACCAGAAAAGTCATACCGATTTTCGTAAAGTCAGAATTTTCAAAACTACAGACCATCTTAAGCAAACAACTGGCATTTTCCCGAGTAAAAATAGGGGTTTCTACGTTTTCCAGCTAACTTTTGCATTAGACACCCTAAATTTGCATTTTTTCCATACGTCCTTGGTACGAAAATATAGCTTATTTACTCCTCTATCGGGTCTCCGATTTTGTTTGAATTAAAATAGACAAAAAAATTTCAGGGTCTCAATTAAAACAACCAAATCATGAAAATTTTTTAAAAATTTTCAAACAAATCAATTGTGGTTTTAATATTTTTCGCATTTAATGAGCAAGTGATGGCTCATATGAAAGCCCTTAGTTTGGTTATAAGCATGCCAAAACCGAATAGGAAAAAAATCAGATCAGGTTTACGAAACAGAAATACTCTGAAAGGGTCTAAAAATGGCCGTTTTTTAATTTTGTTTGGCGCAAATTTTCCCTAATGCACTAGAATTCAAATTTTAGGGGCCGTGGGGTCAACGACTATACTTATAGTGTAAAGAGAGCAGATATACATAGGCGCATAGGAAATGATGAAAGGGGTATCGGCGTAGTGTAATGCTAGCACATCAGCCCGGCGAACTGAAAGTTGCAGGTTCGATTCCTGCAACCACCATTTTGCCTCTTCCTCCCTAAACTTGTCTATAGCCAATAATAAATGCTGGACAAGTAAAATGACTATTTTAGAAATCTTTCTGTTTAATGATTTTGTTTATAAATTTTTAAAAACTTTTTCACATTATTCTTAGGTTTAGTGCTTACCTTTTGCTCTTTTTCAGAGTATTATAACAGTGCCCCATCTGAGAAAAGCTCTTTTTCTTGGTTGTCTAACAATGGTGCTCATTTTTCCTTACTACCCCATACTGCAGTGCTCTACCTATATCTTCCAACAAATCAACTTGCCTTCGTAACTTGTTTTTATGCAGCTACTTAATTGTCTAATAATCGCGTGTTTTAGTGATTTTGCTCAAATCTCGTCTTCAGTAATAATGGTTTGCATACTTATGGCTGGAATTTTCGCCGCTATTCTGTTGGACTTGTTTCAAAGGCGGAGACTTATTTTAATTTTTGGGATTGGTGCCCAAATTTCGTTGCTTGTATTTGTGGGATGTGCTTCCTTTGTTCCTGTTATGGATGAACTGAAATATGGGGCGATGCTCGGTATTTTGGGATATTTGCTGTGTTATGGGTTAGTTATTTTAGTAATGGCTCTATGTGACAATGGGGGGTTTCCTTGGTCCCCCTGTTGTTTTTTAGGACTCTTTAGGCTGAGGCTTAGGCAAGGGTAGGCCAGCATATGTAAAAATGGACTCAAACATAAGTCTAAGATATGTTTCCTACTCTTGGCTAAGCCTGAAAAATCACAATAAAAAACAACACAGGGAACGAGGCAAACCACCAACCACCCCATTGTCAGACAGGGCCTAAGTAATTTTGTATTTGAAAATAGTAATTGTAACATTTTAGGCTAGCAATAGGCCCAATTTCCTACTTTATTGCTCCAGAATTGGTTCGATAACTTTTTAAAATATTGTTAAATCAGTTTATTGCAGGTGCCGCTGCAAAACAGATCCAGCATATTTTGCTTATGCTTCAGCATATCCAATATTTTCATTGTACTTACCAGCTTTGCAACGATGCCCTTATATGAGGTTTTTTTAAAGACGAAAAATGGCCTTTTAAAGAAATGATTTTTTAGTTGATTGGTCCAATCACTTTTGTGCCTTTATTCATTGTTCCATCAGTTGGCAGTCTTTTGTACCTCTATGTACATCTGCCTGAGGTTATTATTTTCTTAGTATTTTGTTACTTTGCTAAGTTTTCCTCACATTTTTAGACCAAAAACAAAGACACTCAAGAAATAGTTGATTGCCTTAAAGGAATTAATAGACTTAGAGCCAGTATGCACTCTCAGGTTTGCATACTGCAAGGGAAAAGAATGGACATGATATTGGATGCCTAAATCTCTGCTAAACACTGATGGTCTAATATAGAATCTCAACAAAAAGACAGACTCAGTCAAAGTCTTTTTTCAATTTGTACAAATATTTATTATTGTGAAAGCCGGAATTTTGGCCTAGAAAAGAATCCGCAGCTATTTTTCGCCTTGGTCCCCTGCTGAATTTGTGTGCTTTTAAAGGAGGGGTAAAAGCTGTTAAGGAGATATTCTCGACACGAAAGGATTATCCCAAGTTTTGTGTTTTTTAAATGCAGTTTTCGAGCCATATTTTGTCGACAACTCGGCTTTGCAATGTCAGACAAACTTGTGCAGAATTGAAAGTTAGATTGGCATAATCAATATCAGAACTTCTAAATTCCTCCTAAAAATCGAAATGCAGTAGAAGACTAATCGACCTTTTTTGATGGTTTTTCCCCTTTTCCATTTCAATTTTTAGAGCATTTTTTTGAAGGAATTCATAAATTCTGATATTGATGATGCTAATCCAATTTTTAATTTTGCATGAATTTGTCTGACATCTGAATTGTCGACATTGTCGACAAAATATGGCCCTGGAACCACATTTAAAAACACAAAATTTGGAATAATCCTTTCGTGAAGACTATCTCTTTTAACCCCCTTTAATGGAAAATGTAGCCAAATATATTATTTATAACAAATTCAAATTACCGTAGAAACTCTAATAGAAACCCCCTCTCTAATAGTAACCCCCCCTCTTTTTTTTGACTAGGATTTCAGAGTTAAGGCCATTTTTGATTGACAATTTTAAGGTTTTTAGGAGGTTGAAAAATAGTAACCCCAGGGTTTCTATTAGAGTTTTTACGGTAACACAAATTCATGCATAAATTTTAGCCATTTGCTCAAAATTATTATTTAAAAATAAGCAAAAAAACCAAAAAGCATAAAAAATCAACAGGGGAGACTAAGGCAAAAGAGCAGCGCATTCTTTACTAGAGTCCAACATTTTATGTAAGTAAAACAAACACAACTAGTCATTCAAAATAAAATTTATTACTTTTTTTCATATTTTTAACACACGCAGAAAAAAGTTTTTACATTGATCAATTCCACCCAAAAGTTTAAGTTTTTAAAATTTTCTGAATTTCCGGCAATATGCCTATCAGTGAAAATTAGCCTTCAAAATTGGACATCGAGAAAATATTGATAATTTTTAGAGTTGGGCTTAACTTTTGCACTGTTTCAAATTTCGAGACTGAAAATTTAATTTACGAATTTTTCTGGTTTATTTTTGTATTTGAAAATAATCTGCAAAAATTTCAGAAAAACGGGAGCTTCAGACTCACAATTTGAAAAATTACATTCTCTCTAATCTTCCAGCTAGGAATCAGAGAAAATAACTTGCAAAAATACAGTAAAATCAAGCATTAAAAAAATCAGCTGGCTTAGTATATATAGAAGCACCTCCGTCAGCCACTAAGCAAGCGCCAGTAATGTAAGAAGCATCTTCACTAGCAAGAAACGCAATAACTTTAGCAATCTCTTCCGCCGTACCTCCTCGACCCATTGGAACATGGTTTTTGATCCAGTTGGACTCAAACTGAAAAACAGATTTGTCGATTGCATAAATTGCAAATGGTTGTATGTGAAGCGTCCCGGCCAGAAATCCGTGAATTTTCCCGGCAAATTTGTAAAAGCTTGTATTCTTGGTCTTCTTCTTTTCAAACTTTTTATTTTTTTGATTAGCGTGTAGCTCAGGATCTCAGCTTTCTTACAAGCTATCAACTGACCATATCAGGTTTAAAAAAGGTGGAAGAAAAGGTCTTTAAAAGGACTAAATTTTTCCAAAAATTTGCTCTGTTCAAAGACTTTTTCCGCCAACTTTTTGAAATCTGATTTGGTCAGGTGATAGCTTGTAAGAAAGCTGAGATCATGAGCTACACGCTAGTCAAAAAATTAAAAAAAATTGAAAAGCAAAATACTAACAAGTTGTTGTTGGCGGTATATGGCACTAGCGCCAAATAATTTATAAAGTAATAAAAAATACTAACATATTTGCTGAAATGGTTTATGAACAATACAGGGTGACCCATACTTATCCGACTATTTGAATTGGCAATAACTTTTTGATTTTTAATTCATACGGCGAGATTTTTGTTTTATCTGAAAGAAGATAGTCTAGGAATATGTTTGGTATCAAACTTGCTCCGTAACATTTTATTCAATATCTCAACAAATCTGCCGACAAAACAACAACAATTTAAAAGCAAATAACAACGAAATTCATTCATCTAAACGTTCATTCAACATTGGGTAGGATTGTTCAACTGATTTTCCTTGCACTTCGATGTATCGGTGAAGACGGTGTTCGGAAGACTCGATATAGCGATAGACCATCTCCCACGGAATTTCATCGAAGGCTTGTTTAATTCTGGACTGGAGATCATCGAGGCTGGCCGGTTCTGTTTGGTAGACTTGCGCTTTGACCTATGGCCCCAAAAAAAGAAATCGCATGGCGTATGTCCGGCGAGTAAGGTGGCCACGGAAGATTTGGAGAAGTTCTTCCCATCCATCTGCCTGAAACGGAGAAATCCCACTTGTCAACCAAAACCATTCAAAATATCAACCTTGAAAATGCTCATTTAACCAGGTCCTCACTCGAAGCTTGGCGACACTTTTTGGACTTGAATGTTGAGCTTCTCGGAATTGGGCCAGCACTCGTTTTTTTGTCAGCTCAGTTCGCACCTATCTAATAGAAAAGAATGAAAAGTGAATTAAAAGCCAACAAACCTTGGCATTGCCTTCTTCCTTAGAACCACGTTGCCTGTTTCTTGGAACTTCTGCCACCATTCTTAGATGCTTTTATTTCTCGGTGCCTTGGCATTTCTTCAGAAATTGTTGCGGTATTCCACTCGCACTTTCTTCGGTGACCCGTGCCTTGCGTAAAAAATGATCGTCCAAACTCTTTGCTGAATCGAATAAGGCATTTCGCTGAAAACAAGAGAAAGGTTTAAACATTCACCAAAAATTGATTTTCGAATCAAAAATACACAAGTGAGGTGTCAAACGAACTCCTAGCCTCTCCTCTTTCGAAAAAAATCCCGTCGAGACAAAATAAATTTAAAAAGTTATGGCCAGTTCAAATAGTCGGATAAAGATGGGCCACCGTGTATATCATTTGCTTCAAAAACCACAAATATTTTAAAAAGTGTTAGCCTTGTTGGAAAAATAACAAAAATATTTAATTTTTCTAGTCTAACCATATCTCACTCATCCTAAAAAACGAGATCATTTTGTGTCGGAAATTTCAGCGGCGTCATTTTTAATATTGCAATAAGTATTCTGCTTTAAGATAAAACTTGTTTAACATTTAAGATTTTGTATTGCATAATATTTTCTCAGAGAAAGAACTATTCGGCTATGGATATGGATTTTTTCCGGTGCAAAATATTTTTTTGGTGCAAATCGAACTTTTTTGCGCCAAAATAAAGCCGATTTGCACCAAAACAATTTGCACGAAAAAGAAATCTTTTTGCATCAGAAAAAATCCATATCCTTACGGCTACTATTTTGCTCTCGAATATTTAAGAATATTTAAAGTATTTCGGCCGATTTTAAATAAACATATTTCAAGCTTTAATAGACAACTCATAGCTCAACCGAAAACCTTGACTCTCCTCTTATGGTTTGACAACAAAGAAACATTTTAGGCATTGGCTTTTAACACTCCCTGGGAACATGTGCGACAAGATATTCTGGTAGGGCCAATGTCCCAGATCATTATTTGATGAGGGACTTGGGAGGTGTTTTTAAGGACGACGCTCGTACAGCGCTTTTTTCATGATTCCGAGTAAGACTCTTGGTCAAGATATGATCAAGAGTCTTACTCAAAATCATGAAAAGAGCGCTGTACGAGCGCCGTCATCAAAAACACCCCTCAAGTCCCTCATCAAATAAAAATCTGGGACATTAGCCCTATCGGAATATCTCTTCACTACGCGTGTTATCAAAAAATTAAAAACATGAAACTAAAAATATACTTTGTTGACTCTCTTGTCTCCATCTGCAGCACTCCTTGCGGTGATGAAGCCAGGACTAAAAGTATATAATGTTGAAAAGCTGCTAGAACCACACTAAAGCTTACTTGACATTGTTGACTCGAATGCCTTTTTTGACATATTTAATAGCAGCATTTCTGCAATAATTGTCCAAAGCTGTTTTGGTGTTTGTATAGTAAGCGTAGTCAGAAAACTTAAAAATGCTTTTGTTTAAATATATCTAACAATTCGACTTACAGCTTTTTGACCTCCGAAACTGCTCACGTTGACCACGCTGCCTTTAGACTCTTCTAAATAAGGCATGGCCAGTCGTGTGAGTGTAGTAATGCTTAAAAAAAAATTAAATCATTTTTTCAACAATTAATCATTTAAAAAAATTATTGTAGTCTATTATCCTTTCATTATCAAATTAAAAAAGCCGAATAATTTTTATAGATTCGCCCCTTTAAAAGTAAGAAACTGCATCGTTTTTAAGATGCCTGTGAAACTTAGAAAATGAATAAAAAAATTCGATGAGAATAATTAGAAGAAACTAGAATTGCTATGAAGACTGTAGACTATATAAATATCAAGATGTTAGAAATGAAAGCTAGGTAGAGTCTGCGAGCCACATCAAGCTGAAAGCAATTCCATGGCAATTCCCTGCGAGCACCGAAATCCGAAAAGTCATTTTCGAAGAAATTGATTTTTTTGAAAAGTCCGTATCTCAACACTCAGATATTCAAAAAAAAATGTTTAGCGTGTGTTTTGTAGCTCTTGAGCTGCGCTACAGCATAGTTTCAAGATGTTGCTGAAGTGCTTCACCCTAGATTTAACTTTCGGTCACTGAATGTGATTAAAATGCTTGCAATTTCTTAAAACGCCACACAAGTGTTGGTAGCCAAATGTTGATTTATTTAAAATAATCCATGCAAGTCGGGGGTCCGATTATATCCCTTAATTAAAGGCATTGCCCTTAATTTGAAAATTTTGCCTTTAATTTTTTTGAAAAAGGCACATTTTGACGAATGTTATGAAAGTTATGACTACTTGCTTGGGCAGAAAGAGTTGTTGAAAGCAGGAAAGGGGGGAGAAAAATATGTTGTTCGTCAATAAAGTTGTCTTTTGTTGATTTTTGTCGGGTTTGAAGCATAGGGACAACATGCCTTTAAGTTGCCTTTATTTTGGTGAAAATTCCTTTAAATTGCCTTTATTTTAGAAATTCGCGATTGAACCCCTGATGCAAGTTTTATATACCATCTGAAAGAAGAAAAGTTGTGCTACAAAACTGTATATTTGTATTTTCAATATGAACTGAATTTTCGTATTAAAAATCGGCTCGAAGTTTGTGCGGGAACTTTTGGGACACCAGTTAAGACATTTATATACTTTTTCAATAAAGTATTACCTTTTTAAATTTATGTTAAAAAGATAGTCGAAATTGTCCATATCATGGTCATTGTGGTTGTTTTTCTGCTGGGGAATGCCACCGGAATTGTTTACCTATAATCATATTTGCATTTTTTTTCCAAGAAGGTTGGCTAAAGTACACTATTTGGCCAGAGCGAAAACGACGTTTTTTCAAGGTCTAAGTACGTTCTAGGCACTAAAAACGATCGAAAAGGCAAAAAAGTGTTAGAAGCACATTTTTCAAAAAAAAAAATTTTCGTTTGCCTTGGTCTCACTGTGGTTTTTGGTCATCTTCTGTCTTGGTCCCCCTATGGTTTTGGTCATTTTTTGACCAGTTCATCTCTGTTGAACCTAAAAAGATGGAATTTGAACATAGTTTTGTTAACTGTTGCCTACCGCACAAAAAAACTCTGGTATGCATACATTTTTATACATCCAGAGTCACTTTCGAGTGATTTGTGTCTAAGGTATGTGTGCGCATCTCAACTCCAAGTCTCCTCTATGCATCCAGAGTCACTTTCGAGTGATTTGTGTCTAAGGTATGTGGGTGTGCGCATCTCAACTCCAAGCCCCTGCGCCCCGGAAGGAGCGTAAGGAGTTAGAGAGTTAGAGATGCGCGCACTCACTTACCTTAGAGATGAATGTCCATCCCACACTTTTTTTCGCCTTTTCTATCGTTTAAAGGTCTAAAACATACTGAGATCTAAAAAAACGACGTTTCGGCTCTGGCCAAATAGTGTACTCTGCTAAAAGGTTATAATTTCTAAAATTTGACTTACCAAAATGTCTATTTTTCCAAACTTGTTCACCGTCCTTTCAATCAAATTTTTTAGTGTGTTGTCGTTGTCAATAGCCCCTTCTACCACTAAAATGTTTTCGTCGGATACACCACTGTGAAGCATAAGTCGGACAGTGAGCTATTTTTTGTATTTAAAAGTTTGAAAAGTATTTTTAATGTGCAAAAGTACCTTGAGGTCACTTTCTTCGCTGCCATGAATAGTTACTTTGGCTCCTTCTCGACCGACTGAAAATTTATTGTTTACAGGTGATATTTTCAAAACTTTTTTGCTGATGCGATGTAGGAATTTCCCTATCTCAAATTTACTTTTCTTAATCGCACGGCTTCAAATCTTACTTTACCGTAAATGCTCTAATAGCTCACCCGTCAACTTTTAGAACCTCCATCTCAGCTCAGAAAAAATATTTTCGCAAAGCTGGTTTTTGCGTTTTCTTAACTCTCACGAGCTGTACCGATTCCAGTGTTAGGATTTATGATTTTCACCTAAAAATCTTGAGATTGACCTCAAAATTTTCCGATTTTTGTTTGATTGAAGTATGACCCAACATATCAGCATATTACAGCATTTACGATAGTTACTTTTAACACTACAAAGCCTATCGCTACAGGTACACACATCAAGCTAAAATTTCACGCTGAACAAGATGGCGCAAACAGAAATTTCAAAAAGTCCGTTTTGGGGGTTTCGGTGCGAATTTAAAAAAATTGCAATTGAACTTTTGAAACTGAGTTACTGCATGTAAATCCTACACCCTCGGTAACCCGTCACCCTGGCTAACCCGTCACCTCAAGTTGGTCCCCAGGGGTGACGGGTTAGTCAGGTTCGACTGTAATGACAAAGAAGGAAGGCTAAATGCGATAAAAATTGAGTCGAAACTTTTCGACATTTCGAGCCGAGTCAAAAATTTTCGACATGTCGTGTCGAGTCGAATGTCGACATGTCGAAAAATGTCGACATTTCGACAGGAAATGTCGAAATCGACATGTCGTGTCGAAGACTCTACATTTTGGTCTACAACAAAAAAAACTTTCTCATAAAGGTAGCACTTTGTCACAGAAAGTGCTGTTTTCCATTTTATCTAAGAAAATCTTGTTGGCGGATTAAAAAATACAAATATGTTTGAAACAAATAGTCAAAAAAAACAGACTTCCCTGTATTTCTCTTAGAATTAATACCAGGGTTGCTGAATAGTTAATTGTTTTGGAAAACTTTCCGGAAAGTTTTCCAGAAAACTCACAAAGTCCTTTATAATTTCAGTCTTTTGACTGGAAAGTTTTTCAAAACTTACCGGAAAACTTTCCAAAGTCTTTTCTGTCGGGTAAATTAAGCAACCCTGATTTATACATTAACTCAACTTACATAACAATGCAGTTGCTTGGTCTATGCCGCAATTGCTGCAGGTAACAATCACAACCTTGCCTGTGAAACGAGCCATTACACCACTCTAATGAGCATTAATCAGACAAATCAATAAAGCTTAAAAGTACAGAATAAAGAAAAGTGTGGCTGAAAAAACAACAAGTTTCAACTTTGTAAATATTTTCGGCTTTCTAACACCTTGCGCCATTCATTTGGTTAAGCTAGGAACTAATTTTCTGAGCTTTTGCTTTGTGTGTCTAACCTTGATACATATTTTCAGGCACTTTGCCTTACTAAACTAGAGAAGCAGACAAATTTCAATAGATTGCTCTGACTACTGATTTGTTTTTGTAGTAAATTTGTAGATCTGGTGTAATTTGATATGGCTGAGACAAGCCGCTCTGTTTCTTTAAAGTTTTGTATTATTGATGTGAAGTGCAAAGGTGGGAAGAAATCAAGCAAATATACTTTTGAAACTATAGGAAAAATGTTTTCGATATCATAGTTTTGTGGCTGACCAAGATTGAAAGATTTCTTTATGTTACAGTCAAACTTAGGAGGGCTCTTAAGTGTACAGGGTGAGGCGAGAAAGTTTCTTGCTTAATTTTTGCAATATCTTTTTATTGAAGCAACATTTCTCCAAAATATTTTGTTTTTTCAAAGCCTAAGGTCCTAGAAGCAGTTTGACATATTATGCGATATTTTCTATCATCAGGTTTCTGAGATATGAACACTCAAAGTTGGGTACTCATTTTGGGGCGTAATCGTTTTGCCAATGTTTTCACCAATAGCTTCTTTTCTCAAGTAATTTTACAGGGTGGTCCAATAAATTTGAACACTTTTAAACGGTCATAACTTTTTGTACTCGCACGATTTCGAAATTGTGTAAACGCAGATCGACTCAGTTTTTTATGAACAAATTTTTTTGGTATATAATGTGAAAAACACGATTTACGCTTGGTCCCCCCTGTTGTTTTGGCCTTACCCATCCAAAGGCCACCTACAGACCAGGAGCCAAACAACAGGGGGGACCAAGCGAAAATCGTGGTTTTGACCTTATATGCCAAAAAAATTGTCATCAAAAACTGAGTCGATCTGCGTTTACAGAATTTTGAAATCGTGCGAGGACAAAAAGTTATGACGGTTTTAAAGTGCTCAAATTTCTTGGACCACCCTGTAATTCTTTGTCAGGCAAATTAACACTCATTTTGTAGCTCATCTCACTGGCTACAAAATGAGTGTTAATTTGCCTGACAAAGAATAAAAATTACTTGAGAAAAGAAGCTATTGGCAAAAAGATGCCATTGGCAAAATAATCTCATTGACAAAAAGATGCCATTGGCAAAATGATCTCATTGACAAAACGATTACGCCCCCTCATTTTTGTGGTTTTTTTATCTAACTCTTATCGGTAACCTTAACATTGTTTCGAAACTTTATATGCTATTTTGTTTGATTTATACTGAGTCTCGGTTTTGTCTCATAGTGTCTCACGTTGAAGCTTGTTGAAGAATATCAGAAAGTTATCTTGTATTGTTCTCTCATTTTGCATCTTGTATTGTTCTCTCATTTTGCAATAAAATGTTTTTAGGAAATTTTGTTTCATGAAATTGACCAGAAAATGAGTACCGTATATTCTCTATTAAAGGACGGCTTTAAAATAACGCCTCCCCCCTTATTTTTAACTAGGATTTTAGAGTTAAGGATGTTTTTGATTGACAATTTTGAGATTTTCAGGGGTTGAAAAATAAAAGACCCGAGGCCTTAAAAAGACCATGCAACTTGATAAGCACAGCAATTTTTCGAAATCCAATTTCGCGTGGGACCAACCTAATTTGGTCAATAATCTTTTCGAATTATTTTTTGTGTGCATTTTAAATTTGAATTTTATGTGTTAGTCGATATAGTACACGGTCTTCAGATAAAAAGCTGTAGAGCAACAGAAGTTGCCCAATTCGTCCGAACCGGCATGCTCAAGCAACGTTGGGCTCGATTAGTGGACTGTTGAATGTTTTGAACAAACTTTAAATGCAATCGAAAAATAATTCGAAAACATTATTGACTAAATTAGCACGCCCCGGCCTGACTGTAAGACAGGCACATTATGGACAGTATCCCAAGTGCAAATGCGCCCCCTCGAAAACTTTTTTGTATTTTTAAATAAAAGTACCCATTTTCAGCTGAAAATTTTTATTCTGAGGCACCCCAGTAGGCTAAAACTCCTCAGCAATCCGAATCATAAAGCAGAATTTGAAAAAAATACTTAGTCGCTGAGATATGACCTAAAGTTGAAGTGTCAATATTTTAAAAATGACCATTTAACTTTACTCCAATAGTTACTCCATATTTTTGTTAACTGGGGTCTACCGCATAAAGAAACTCTTCTATGCATGCTTTTTTCATGCATCCATACTCACTTTCGAGTGATTTGTGTCTAAGGTATGTTGGTGTGCGCATCTCAACTCTAAGCCCCATCCATGCATCCAGAGTCACCAAGCTGCTTTCTGGGGCGCAGGGGGCTTGGTTGGTTAGAGATGCGCGCACTCACTTGCCTTAGACATAATTCCGAGCAAGACTCTTGATCAAAAATGCATATAGAGAGACTTTTTGCCCAGCTCCAGTGATCAAAACGTGGTAGGATACCTTTTCATAGATAACCAGGTACCTTTAAAATATTAACCATAGGGTGGGTATCATGGTTTTTACAAAAATTTTGTAAAATTTTTTTTTCTCGGAAATGGCCTTCCCAATAGTTTTTTTGTGTTTTCTACCCATTTAAAGCCATAAAACGTTGATATAAGTTCATTAAACCCCATTTTGGGCGAATCGCTTATACTATAGTCCGGCCAATTCTGCCTCAGAATTTGCCCTCAGAATGGGCTGCCTCAGAATAAAAATTTTCAGCTGAAAATGGGTACTTTTATTTAAAAGTACAAAAAATTTTTCGAAGGGGGTGCACTTGGGGTGGTTTAGAATTTAATGGAGAACCGTGCAAACCGTCTTTCAAAAAGGCAGTTTGGCTTGCGTAAAAGCCCAAGTGCTTCCCCCTCCCCTCGAAAATTTTTTTGTACTTTTAAATAAAAGAACCCATTTTCAGCTGAAAATTTTTATTC
Organism: Ditylenchus weischeri; assembly: GCA_029231635.1. Lineage (NCBI taxonomy): Eukaryota > Metazoa > Nematoda > Chromadorea > Rhabditida > Anguinidae > Ditylenchus > Ditylenchus weischeri. The sequence continues at coordinate 185,562 of JAMRYI010000271.1, forward strand.
TGAGGCACTTCAGTAGGCGAAAATTCCTCTGCAATCCGAGTTATGAAGCAGAGTTTGAAAAAAATACTTAGTCGCTTAAGTTGGAGTAAAGTTAATTGGTCATTTTTTAAAATATTGACGCTCCAACTTTAGGTCATTTCTCAGCGACTGAGTATTTTTTTTCAAATTCTGATTTATGATTCGGATTGCTGAGGAATTTTCGCCTATTAGGATGCCTCAGAATAAAAATTTTCGGCTGAAAATGGGTACTTTTATTTAAAAGTACAAAAATTTTTCGAGGAGGGGGGAGTGCACTTGGGATACAGTCTTTAGCTTGATCTTTAGACCGAATTCTGAATGGTGTCAAAGGTGACTTGGATATGTTCATAAAATCATCTGGTACTCAAATATTTTTTATACACTTATATGATTTATTTAGCTCGTTAGAAAGCTCAGAGATTAAGCTTTTTTTGTTTTCTTTTTGTTTGCTCTTTCAAATGGTATGTGGAGTTAGCTGAACAGACGGTTCTATCACACGTAATTTTGCTTATTTAAGAGAAAAAAGCTTTTTGGAAAAATGACACAGTTATTTCTTTAAGCCGAAAATTTCACATTTAGTTATCATAAACACCTGAACAATATGTCAAGCCTAAGCTTAGTTTCTGCTCTGTCTAACGAGCTATTGAAGTCATGCATATGTATATAAAATATTTCAGCACCAGCTGATTTTATGAACATACCCAAGTCACATTTGACGCCATTCAGAATTCGGTCTGAAGAACAAGCCAAACTGCCTTTTTTGAAAAACAGTTAGCAGATTCTCCGTTGGATTCTCCGTTAAATTCTGCACCAGAATAAGCCAGTCTTACAGTCAGGGCTTTTGGTGTTAGGTTGGTCCCGCGAATTCAAATTTCGCAAATTGTTGTGCTTATCAAGTTCCATGGTACTTTAATAGAATATACGGCATCCAACTTTGAGTGTCCATATTATAGAGAAACCATATTATAGAAGTTATCGCACAATATTGCAAACTGCTTCTAGAAACTCAGGCTTTGAAATAAATAAAATTTTGAAGAAATGTTGCTTCAATAAAGAAGATATGCGAAAAATTAATCAGAACAATTTCTTGCCTCACCCTATAGTTATATTGAAGGTCACTTTGACTGAATTTCCTTTAATTTAAACTAAATAAAACCGTTTAGACTTAGGTTATATCAAGTGTACGTTATATTGAAAGTAGACATACAGGGATGGGCAAATTTGTTGCACTTTTTGTTTTGCTCATAACTTTTCAAATTTATTATGTCTCGACGAGATCTTTTTTTTATTCGATAGAGGACACTCCGGGAAATCGAATGACTTTAAACATACATATTAACATTTATTGAAACATCAACAAAAACAACAGACAAAATCAACAACAAAAACCAACAAATTTTCATTCAATGTTGCCATATTCTTGTTCGACACTTCTGCCTTGGACTTCATTGCACAATTGGAAGGAATTGACGGCGAAGAAGGTCCAGGTAATTCTCGTGATTGACATTTTCCTCGATAAAGATTGGACCAACTGTTCCTCTTGTTTCGATTGCTGCCCAGACTGCGATTCGCGGAGAATGAAAAGGAGCTTCTTGATACCAGTGCGGATTGACTTCAGACCAGTAACGGAAATTGTGATGATTGACGCTGCCATGCAAATGAAAATGAGATTCGTCGGAGAACATTATTCGACCAAAGAAGCTGACGTCTTGATTTTGAAGCTGAAGCTGAGCATTTGCAAAGTCGACCCTTTTCTGCTGAACATTTACCTAGATTTCTTGTCGGAGCATCATTTTGAACGGATGGAACTTCTTTTCCTTCAGAATTCTTCGGATCGATCTTGGCGATGGCATTCCTTCTTGTTTCGACACTTTCCCAGGAGTCAGATAGACGTCTTCTCGGAACTTGGCTAGCACTGCTTCTTCTGTCAATTCTGTTCGGACCTATCTGAAAAACAAAATTAACCACAAAGAAACAAACAAAATGCAAACTTTGTCTTCGTCTTCTTTCTTCGGTTCACGCTACCAGTTTCAAAGAACTTGACCCACCAGTCGTAGATTTGTCGATTGCTTGGAGTCCTTGCATGTCTTCCGTACTTCTTTCGATACTCGATTTGAACTCTTTTCGGCGACCCATGCATCCCATACCACATAATTGTCCAGGCTTTTGCTCGATCGAATATTCCATTTGTAGTTAAATCAAACAAATGTTTAACAAGTCAGCAAAACATGAAAACACGAATGGAAAATAATGATATTGGTGTCATTCGATTTCCCGGAGTGTCCTCTATCGAATAAAAAATCTCGTCGAGACACAATAAATTTGAAAAGTTATGAGCAAAACAAAAAGTGCATCAAATTTGCCCAACCCTGTATTTATTTCAATTAATAACCAAAATATTAACAAAACCAAGCTTTTAAAAACCCTGGTGTTAAGATAAACGTGGCTTCTCACAACAGTAAAAATTGCTGAAATTCAGACTTGCAAATTCCAATTTCAGCAATTTCTTGTGTCATCGATCTATCGATCTTCTAATAATTATGACAAAATCGTTTTTTAGCCAAAATAAAAGTCAGATCAGGAATATGAGTATCAGAATTGCATAAATTAGTGAAAAATGCACGTAAAATTAAAGCGCAACAGAAAAAATTTACATATTTTTAGAACATTTGTCGAAACAAAATTCTGTTCCCAAGGGGTTTCAAGGTTCTCTTTTAAGGCTCCCAATCTAAATTTTTATTCTGCGCAAGTTTTGTTTACATTGCAACACCGAGTTAACAACAAAATATGGCCTGAAACGGCATTTACAAAATACATTTACGTAGATTTTTTTCACATTTGACAAGGTTGTCTTTTAACACGGGAAAAGCTGACTGTGACAAACTATAAGTTTTGTGTAAAATTTCACGATGGCTGAAAAAAACTTTGCAAACAAACGGGTGAAACTGCTGCTGAAGTATATTCACAACCTTTCTCGACTCTCTGCACCATTAACACGAGAAAGGCGGGGTGTAACACTTGACTGCCTGGGGGATTCGAGACTTGACCTTAAGCAAATATTTGATCCTGTCACCGCATTCGTGCTCAAGGTAGTCGATTTACCTTTGAAACTGCTTTTAAAATGTTAAAGTCACTCTTTTTAAGACAATACACATTTGAATTATGAATTTCAAGTTTTTTTCAAATGTTTAGGGAACATCCATAAATTATGTCAGAGTGACAGGCCGTTTTTGGGAACCCCCACCCCCTGTCAGAACATGTCAGAATGGGCTTGACCACCCCCCCTATTGAAATCTGACAATTTTCTGCCACAACTTTGTGACCCAAAATTTATTTCTGCACATTTTTTTTTGAAGTTTAAAACCTTAAAAATGATAGTGTAAAATAACAGAAGCCTTTATTATATGTTAATTGCATGTTTTTAAGTTACAAGTGCATAAAAATATTGCTTTAATATGAGTTTTAATATGACTTGAAATATGAGCCATGATGGGAAAATTCAATATTTATTTTCAAATCTATGCATCTCTATATAGTATTTGGGTCGGGGATCCGTAACGCTTTTTGAGTAGTCCCGTTGCACCATCAATAACTTTTTCTGAGCAATATTTTAAAGGCAAGTTTGTACTTATTTGAAAGCTATTTCAATGGCGGAGGACCTTTTATTTTTAGATTTGGTGTGTGCTGTGAAAAAATTTGAGATTTTGCTTCCTGAAGTTGAAATATGGGAATTTCATGGGAAAATACCATGAGTGGTTCCGTTGCACCAGTTATAACTTTTTTCTGAGATGAACCACGTGGATACCCCGGAACCACCAGGATGGGGCCAGAACCACCGGGAAAGTACCCCAATCACCAAGATGAGGCCCGAATCACCAGGATGGTTCTCGAACAGTGTTGTTCCGGCGCCGGCGCTAGCCGGCGTGGCGCTGCCCCAACAAAAAACAGCGCCGACCCGGCGCTGTTTTTTAAGCAGCTATGGCTCCGGCGCTGTTTCCGAAATTTTACTGTCCAATATTAAAAACCCAATTTTTCTTAATTTTAGTTGAAGTGTTTGTATTTTCATGCTGCATTTTCTTTCAATTTTTTATATATACATTTGCTCGATCTTCTATCTTACTATATTATTAAATTTAACCAAGGCATCAAATCAAAAATTGATTTACACAAGTGGTTTTACAAAACAACTATAGATGCAAAAGACAAAGCACATGGAAAGCGAGCAATTGTCTCTATGTATCAATCCATTTTTGGAATTGAAGAAACACTTCACTTTCCATCTACTAGTAGTCAGTCCTCCATTTGGGACAGTAGAAATTGAAAATCCCCAATCGACTTCCGAAACATTTTCTACTCTATCTGCACAAATAAACTCTTATTTTGATGTTGTATTGAAAAAAAAAGTGGGGAGTCTGGGTTAGATTTTTGTGCCGAAAAAAGCCAGGTAAGAAGCAAAAAATTGAATTATTTTGGATTAATTAATGAGTTTGCAAAGCTTTCAAAGCTAGCTTTTGTGGTTTTACCAATGCCAGCCACTTCAGAATCAGTTGAAAGATTATTCTCACAGCTTACATTTAATACTAGTGGTCAAAAATCCAATTCCGGCCGAATTTCTCATAAAATTGAAATGTTTGTTAATTTTAATCAAAATTTATAATCATCTAAATGTACCTTCGAATTTTCTGTAAAAATTATGAAACATTATACTTGTCAATAAAAATACATTTTTTTAAATATATACAGCAAAACCCAAATTTTCATCCCGGCGCCGTCGCTGGCGCCGGCGCTGGGGCAATTTCTTTCAGACGGGAGGCGCCGGCGCTGGGGACTCTTTTGAAAAGAGGTCGGCGCCGGCGCTGGCGCCGGCGCCGATCTCGGCGCCGGAACAACACTGTTCTCGAACCACCAGGAAAGTACCCCGACCACCAAGATGGGGCCCGAACCACATGGATAACCTCCAATAACTAGGATAGGGCCCGAATTACCAAGATGGGCCCAAACCACCAGGAAAGTAACTGACCCACCAGGATGTGTCCTTAACCGCGTGCATACCCCACAAACACCAGAATGGGGCCCGAATCACCAGGATGGTTCTCGAACCACCAGGAAAGTACCCCAACCACCAAGATGGTGCCCGAACTACATGGATAACCTCCAACCACCACGATAGGGGCCCGATCACAGGATGGAGATAGAACCACAAGGTAAGTACCTGAGTAGGAGGGTTTGTACGTAATTTGCAGGCAGGCTCCCAGGAAGAGGGTAGCCAAGACGGGGGTTACCAAGAAAAGGGTAATCAGGGGGTATGTGGTGGATTAATATTCATTAAAATTTCAAAATACGATAGAGGCGCCTACGTGCGCCTGCTGTCCCTAGTTAAAATATATCTATCTATATGTATATATATATTTTTTATATGACAAAATAATTTAAAATTTTAGAAATCTAGCTTAAATTCTTAAAATATTTAGCGAAAAATTTGCGGAGAAATCTGACATTCCTGTTAGAAAAAAGATCTTCTACCCCACCCCCTTGTCAGATTTTTGTCAGATTGGCATGGGAACCCCACCCCTGTCAGTCTGACATAATTTATGGATGTTCCCTTATTGTCTTGGAGTGGAATGTGAAATTTGACAGTGACTTAATATTTTAAAAGCACTTTTAAAAGTAAATTGACTACTCTGAGCACAAATCCGGTGTCAGAACTTAGTACTCTTTGTAAGAACTTCGTTAGTTCGTCAATAAATAATTTGTTAAGTCGATTTTTCGTTAGAACTTCGTAAAATTGTATTTTCTTTATTTCATTACATAGTACATTTTTAAAATTTTATTATTTAAAAATTTGGCCGGAGTGCCTTATATGTCATAGCCCGAAAAGTGGTTTTGACCACTTTTTTGAACTTATCTTGTCGTAATTAGTACGAAAACATGTTTTTTCACCCGACGATTATTTGTGGAAAAATATTTTTTGACCAAAATGATCATAAATGATCAATAAATGATCATAAATATAGTTACACATCCACCAATTCACATGGCTGCTGTATGTAAAAAGGGGAATGAGAGGTTAAACTTTAGCATATTGTTCGGAATAGTTCTAAGGTGATTAGGGTGCGCATCTGTGTCTCTCAAGCTGCTGCGGGGCGTGGGGCTTGGGGCTTGACTTGAGATGCGCACCCCAAGCACCTTAGAGACCATACATTCAAAAAGTGGGCTATGTAAGTGTACAACAACACTTGCATAGCCCTGCTTTGCATGTGGTAGGCCGGCCATGAGAATTGATGCTCACCCGCCCCGAACAGTGGACAATATGATCAAAAAGTGGTTATTTATGATCATTAATGATCTTTTATTGATCATTTATGGTCAAAAATAATTTTCAAAAATGTCGTCCGGGTGAAAACAAGTTTTCGTACTATATACGACCAGATAAGTTCAAAAAAGTGGTCAAAACCACTTTTCGGGCTATGACATATAAGGCACTTTAGCCAAAAATTTTATTGATCACTATTTTTAAAAAACGTTTCATAAAAGTTTTATTCTCTTGACTACCAAAACAACATATTTTGCAACATCTCTTTTTTTTCAAATAAAAAAACTAGATTTGTATAGAGCTGTTTACCTCCTTTCTCCCTCTTTACTTCGATTTTTGACTTACTATTGTAGTGAGTATAGGAGTAGTAAAAATTGGCGTTTTTATGATTTTAACGCATCAATTGGATGTGGATGAGCCACACAAAATACAGAACAACGAGTTTTCAGATGTCAAAGACTCAACACATTGGATTTCAAAAGATCAAAACAAATTTTATATTCTCTAGGATTTGCTTAGCAGATCAATGATTAAGTTAGTCATTAACTTGCCGACTAAATAGTTTTTTTATCGAGTTACTCAGTGGTCAAATCTTTTCTTCTTTGTATCTCTTAATCGGTCAAACATCTGATTTTGATGCATTAACTTATTTGTTTTTCTTTTTCCTAGTAGATCATGCAAAGGGGCGTGTTTTTTTGACATGCGCAAAGACATCCCTTCGCATATATAAGGGATAAGAGAGTGCAAGTGGATAATCAAAAACAATTCTACAAATTGTTCGATTAATTGTCATAATCCTTAAAGATGAGCCAAACTATTTATAGGCTATTTACTGCCTTTTTGTCATGCTGCCTATTTGCAGTGCAGCTGAGTATGGGTTTGTTTCGTTCTATTACATCGGGGCTTCCATTTGGGTTGATTAATCAGAAAAAGGTTGATTTTACACACCAGGAATCTTTAATACCGTATTTCTTCTAATTGCCGCACAGTCTCTAATTACCGCACACCCATAACTTTAAAGACTTATATCTCGGAGCAGAGTGAATATTTTGCTAAGCTGTTTGATGCATTTCTTAACTCCCACGAGCTCTACCGATTCCACTTTTTCAGATCTTGGTTAAGCACCCGAAAATCTCTAGATCGAATTTGAAAATTTCCGATTTTCAATTGATTGAAAAATAAGCGCACATGTGCGGCAATTAGAAGAAATACGGTAATTTGATTTTTAGTCCAAAAATCTGATTTGTTTTATAAATTTGGTTGATTTTAAATACCAAAAATACTCAAAAATCTGATTTTTAATCCTGAAATATGATTTTTGAAATTTTTGTCTAATTTCTGAAAATAAATTATGGAAGCCCTGTATTACATATACATACCGTAAATGCTCTAATAAACGGGCCCTACAGTTAACTATATTAAAATTTGTTTTGCTTTTTACCCCAACATCGTTTATTTTTAAATGTACGACAACTCATTTTGTAGATATTTCGAAACTCTACAAAATGAGTTGTCGTACGTTTTAAAAAATAAACAATGTTAGGGTTAAAAAGCAAAACAAAAATAAAATTGTTAACTGTAGGGGAGGCGTTTGTGAGTATTCTGGCATACACTCAGTTAACACAGATCCTCGTAAGCTTGACTTGGTCTCCCAAGCTGACTTTTTTTAAAAAAATTTATATTTTACGTTATTTTTTAATCACTGCTTTTTCAAAAATGCTAAAGTTAAAACAAAAAATTTAAAAAAACATTAGCATGTGGGATCAAGGTTAACTGACTGTTATGTGTGCTTCACAGTTGATTGGAATTGATTTCCCATATTTCAACCAAATTACTTAAAGCAGTGCTTCAAAAAATACAGATTAATAAGATTTGCACTTATTTTAAGTCATAGAATCTTACTTTTACTTAAAATTTGTGTAGCACTAGAAGGCAATAGCACAGTCTAAAATAGCATATTTTTGATAAAATACATAAAAATGTATACAATTTTTACCTCACTATCAATATTGTTTTTTTGTAATTGTGCTCAGGCTCAGAGTAGGCCACCGTACGCTAAGACAGGCTTAAACACTCCCCCTAAACTATGATAGTGTGAAAAACATAATTGAGCACATTCTAATTCACGCTAGCAATCCTGCTCCTAAGCACAAGCTAAAAAACAGGGAATAAGGCAAAAAATAAAGTGCTATTAATAAAATGTACAAAATGCTAGATATTCTAAATGATACCGTATAACTCAGAAGTATTAATAAAAAAGCCTCTAAAATATAAATACAGTCGAGTCTCGATATAACGCGACCCCGATATAACGCTAGTCTTAATATAACGCGATCCTGGTACGAATTTGGTTGTCCGACAAAGAAACTCAACAAAGTTTACCCTTGATATAATGCGAGTCGATATAACGCAACTTCCGTTATAACGCGACCTTGGTGTCAGTCTGAACCAATAAAATTACCTTCGATACAACGAAATATCAAATTGGCCCGAAAATGTTCTATATTTAAATTCGATAATTCGGGTTAAAATTTATTTTGCTATCATTTTTGTGATTGTCACACTTATTTTTGTTGTCTCTTTTTGTCTGCGCTCATTCTACTTTTATTTTTTTGTTTAGGTCATGATAACTCCAAGGAAACTCACGGCTTTTATGCTGGAAAAGAAAAGGTAGATCATCGAAGCGGCTGCGAAACAAGCAAAGGTGAACAACACTGCTCTTGCAAAGAAATTCGATCTAAAAGTGAATCAACAGTGCGTGATGTTCTCGAGGACAAAGCGAGAATTCTAAAGGCGATCGAAGAAGGCAGCAATGCAAAGCGTGCTCAACTCAAGCAGTGTACGCAGAAATGGAGAAAGCGCTAGTGCTGTGGATCAAGCAGTTGAGAAGTTTGAATCTTTCGGTCAGAGGTAAATTGGTCAAGGTTAGCTTTCGCTTTCACTCTTTTGTCTTTACATCGTTCTTTATGAAAAGACTCTGGAAATCTCAACTATGCTCAATGTTGACAGGTTCGAAGCAAGCCTGGATTGGACAACTTCAAGCAGTGCCACGGGATCCTCTTCAAAATGAATCAGGGAGAATATGTCTCGATTAACGTAGATTCTCTTCAAAAGTGGCAGGAGGAAGTGCTTCGGGCGTAGTTGACTAAGTTCAAAGCGGAGGATATCTTTAACGTCGACGAGACTGGACTCTTTTGGCTGCTACCAAACAAGACTCGCGTTCAAAGGTTGGCCTTAAACAGTAGTTTTTATGGCTTTAAACCGATTTTCAGGGGAGAAATGTACAGGCGGCAAGAAAAGCAAAGAACGCGTGACGGTCCTTGTTGGAGCAAACATGTCGGGCACTGTGAAACTTCCGCTGCTGGTCATCGGTCAGTCAAGTAATCCCCGAGCTTTCAAGAACAATAAAATTCTGCTTACTTACACAAACAACACCAAAGCTTGGATGACAGGTATGTTTTGAGTTGATTGGGTTGAAGAACTGCGCCGATCCAGCCATCCTCAGCTACAGCGACAAAGTGAATGAATTTTTTTACCAAGAGCGAAAGAAAAATAAGAAACAAAATTAAACGCACCCAATTTTTTACACTCTTTAATTCAAGTTTTTGTCATGTACTTTATTGTTATGATTATTGAATAAATAAGTTTTGATCGGTTAAAAACCTCTAAATAAAGCTGATTTTGTCTTACCCCCAATATAACGCGACCCTTGATATAACGCGACTTTGAGCCGGTCCCGAGGGGTCGTGTTATATCGAAACTCGACTGTAATGATATTAAATATTAATATTTTAGTCACATACGAGCCCTAAGATCTCCACAAGCCGTGATTCAGCGACCTAGTGTCGTAGACACTCCTGCTGGTCTGCAAAACATTCCTCCTGGCTCCAAGGTTTTACCTCCAGAAGTAGCTCTTCAGAACCCCAATGAGCCTGGGATTCTTACTAAACCAAGTGTTGTTGACACTGGTGTTGGTTTGGCCAACATACCGGCTGGATCAAAAGTGGTGCCACCCAGACAAAAAAGGACGCCTCAAGAAATTTTGACTAAACCAAGTGTTGTAGACACCCCAGCCGGACTGACCAGCATTCCAGCCGGCTCTAAAGTGCAACCTCCAGAGGTGGCTTCCCACAAACCAGATGAACCGTGCATTCCTATTAAGCCAAGCGTAGTCGACACACCCCTTGGATTGGCTAGTGTACCAGCAGGATCTAAAGTGGTGCCTCCAGGAGCTCCTGCTGGCTCAACCTCTGGTTTAAGTAGTTCCAGCTCTAGTACCTCGACGACTAGAACTGGAGCTGAGAAGCAAGAAGGTGAAAGTGAAAAACTCACCACTACTACGACTAAACAAACACAGGAGGCCAGCAATAGAACACCCTTTAAGATGACTGAAGAAAAACGCTGAAGTTAAAAATTAGAGCATCGCTTTGTAAATAAAATTATTATTTTCACTTTATGTATAAAATATTTACATCTAAATAATTTTATGACATTGTACATAACTTGAAGACAAGAAATTTTGACTAAACCAAGTGTTGTAGACACCCCAGCCTTATCGGTTTGTGAGCATTCATGACCTAAGATCAGAGCTGCAAATAATTTTTTTTTGAAAGAAAAATTTCAAAAAAAAAAAGATTTCAGTGTAAAAATTTCTTTTTCAAAATACACACAAAAACAGCAGTAACATTTTTATATACAGTCAACCTTCTATAAGCTACACTCTATATAAGCTACACCTCTATAAGCTACAGCTAAGTTGGTCCCGACCGATAAACTGACACTCTGTTCAAGCTACAGTCGAAATAAAAAATATTGCATTCAAGCTTTTTGTGTCTTGACACGAAATAAAAACGAATTTTACTTTTTATTTACTTTTTATGGGATGGATTTTTGTGCAAAAATGATTGAGGAAAATGCAAGCCTCAGTATTCTTTTGCAAAAATAATTTTGTATGTGACTTTCTGCCTCATATTTGGCTTGAGTATAGAATCCCCCTCACGCAAAGTGTTCGGATGGAGGAGATCTTTACATAATATTTGGACTGAGTGTGTCTGTGAAGATTTTGAATTCCCGCCAAATTTCAGCCAACTTTTTTTCGGCTTATTTTGGTTTTTTTACCCCAAATTTTGACGGTGGACCTCTCCGAACCCTCGAGTAGGTGTAATCTGCAGTTCCTCAGCTTTCGAATGAGCCCAAATTTGGCTCTGTAGGGTCTAGCCGTTGGGGCTATTGGCGTGTTACAAACTTCAGAATTAGAGGGTTTCTGTCTATTTTTGGTTATATTTGAATTCCTCTCGAGACCAAGTGGCACTATTTGGCGTCTTATTCTTTGTCAGATCATTTGTTGTCGGTGATAATTTATTGTTTGAATATTTTCGGTCGCATATTTATTTTTTGTTGAGTAATTTGTGGTTTTGTGGATTGTGTTTGAATCTTTCTCTCAATATATATGACTTAGTTTAGGTATTGCGGTGGCTCTGCTCCAAGTGGTCGTCTCTACCCAGTGCGTCCAAGTGGTCGTCTCTACCCAGTGCCTCCAAGTGGTCGTCTCTATCCAGTGCCTCCAATTGGTCATCTACATCCAGTGCTTTCAAATGGTCGTCTACATCCAGTGGCTCCAAGTGGTCGTCTCTATCCAGTGCGCATCAAAGTAACCATCTACATACAGTGCTACCAAGTAGTTGTCTACATTATAGTGGTCGTCTACATTCACGTGGTCGTCTTCATCCAGTGCTCTAAGGTATATTTGTTTTTCATGTATCTGGACGTGTACCATGTGTTCAATAAAATTATTTGGGTGCAGTTTCGCCCTCTCGAAAGTTTTCAGTGGTCCAAGTGGGCAAGTGGGCTCAGAGTGGGCAAGTTTCAGAGTGGGCAAGAATAGGCTCTGATGTACAGCTTTTTTCCTGTTTAATTATTTTCGCCTCAGTATTGTTCTTAGGTTAATGCTGTGATTTAAAAATCGCAATTCTGACTCTATGTTCAGGTTCAAGTGGTCGTCTCTATACAGTCCTCTTCGAACAAGTTATCAAGTTTTAGGTCCTTAGCTCTTAAAGGTGAATTTTTGGTCAACTCTGGCCTTTATATCACATGTATGTATGCTATTTATTTCGAATGACCGACTCTTATATTTCGTGTTCAGGCTCGCGTGATCGTCGTTATACAGCGCTTCCAAGTGGTCGTCCCTACCCAGTGCCTACAAGTGGTCATCTCTGACGAGTGCATCCAAGTGGTCATTTCTTTCAGTGTCTCCAAGTGGTTGTATCTATCCAGTGCCTTCAAATGGTCGTCTCTATCACACACTATCACTCTATCACAAATCACAACAGCAGCCAGAT